>JALPQI010008426.1:0-53248 GCA_025490895.1 Thaumatotibia leucotreta | reverse complement strand
GCTGGAGGGCCGCAGGCCCGACGGCTCTCCCTATACGATCCACTCCCGCTGTCACTCTATCAGATGGAGGGCCGCAGACCCGACGGCTCGCCCTACGCGATTCACTTACGCTGTCACTCTATCAGCTGGAGGGCCGTAGGGCCGACGTATCGCCCTACGCGAACCACTCACGCTGTCACTCTATCAGCTGGAGGGCCGCAGGCCCACGGCCCGCCCTACGCAAACCACTCACGCTGTGAGTCTATCAGCCGGAGGGGCGGAGGCCCGACGGCTCGCCCTACGCGATTCACTCACGCTGTCACTCTATCAGCTGGAGGGCCGTAGGCCCGACGGATCGCCCTACGCGAACCACTCATGCTGTCACTCTATCAGCTGGAGGGCCGCAGGCCCGACGGCTCTCCCTATACGATCCGCTCCCGCTGTCACTCTATCAGATGGAGGGCCGCAGGCCCGACGGCTCGCCCTACGCAATTCACTTACGCTGTCACTCTATCAGCTGGAGGGCCGTAGGGCCGACGGATCGCCCTACGCGAACCACTCACGCTGTCACTCTATCAGCTGGAGGGCCGCAGGTCCGACGGCTCGCACTGCGCGAATCGCTGATGCTGTCACTCTTTTAGATGGAGGGCCGCAGGCCCGACGGCCCGCCCTACGCAAACCACTCACGCTGTGAGTCTATCAGCCGGAGGGGCGGAGGCCCGACGGCTCGCCCTACGCGATTCACTCACGCTGTCACTCTATCAGCAGGAGGGCCGCAGGCCCGACGGCTCGCCCTACGCGAACCACTCACGCTGTCATTCTATTAGCTGGAGGGCCGCAAGCGCGACGGCTCGCCCTACGCGATCCACTCACGCTGTCAGTCTATCAGCTGGAGGGACGCAGGCGCGACGGCTCGCCCTACGCGAATCACTCACGCTGTCACCCTATGAGTCCATCAGCCGGAGGGCCGCAGCAATGACATACGATACTAAACCGTGGTTGCTTACAATGGGCCTCATAAGAAGGCTCAAAAGTCACCCAAAGGGCAATGGAGAGGCCTATGCTAAGAGTCTCTCTGCGAGATCGGATTGCAAATGAGACCATCCGCAGCAGAACCAAAGTAACCGATATAGCTCTTCGAATCGCTAAACTGAAGTGGGCGGGGCTCGTCGCGCGTGGATTGCGTGGAAGCGATGGCCGTTGGGGCGGTAAGGTTCTCGAGTGGCGGTCACGTACCGGAAGGCGCAGCATGGGTAGGCCCCCCACAAGGTGGACTCGTAACCTGGTGAAGGTCGCTGGATGCGGGTGGCACAGGGCCCGTCCTTGTGGCAATCATTGGGGGGGGCCTATATTCACCAGTGAACGTCTATCAGCTGATATGATGATGATGATGATAATTAAATCCGTATGTTTCTATCAAATATCTAAAGCAGTACTGCAAAATCTACATATCGCTAAACCTAGCGGTTGTGGCAGGCAGTGACACTGGAGTATCAGATTTGAGGAGTTGGATGTTAGTATTAAATTCGCATGTTTCTTCTTAATATCTAAAGAACTTCTTTAAAATCAAGATATCGATAAAAAATAAACCTTGCGGTTATTGTAGGCAGTACTGCAGCATCAGGAGTGAGGAGTTGGAAGTCAAGATCAGGCTGTTAGTATTTGATTATGCCAAACATGCTATACTTTCATTTTCACGTGTCTAACACTCTCGGTTAAGGTAAGCAGTACGTCTGCAGCATCAGGCTTTGAGGATACAAGGATACAAATATTAAAATATTGCATTGTCATGGGGACTTGATAAGAGTTCCAAATTTTATTGATTTCGGTGCAGTAGAAGTGGTTGAAAAATCGATCACAAGATTTGAAGCATCGACGACAGTTGATACGCGGTGAAGTTAATAAAAACCGTTTAAAAAAAGAAACAAATTGTGCAATCTATCTGGATAAATTCGTTAAGTTATATGACTGTTTCAAAATTGATATTTCTTTTAATTATTTTGTTTGTAAGAAACGAAGTAATATTTTTCAATCTCGATGAAAATCTTGCTTGATTATATTGTTTCCGTTGTCTCGCCATAAGAAAATTATTACTCACTATCAAAAGTGAAAAATTTGGAGAGTTTTGGATAAAAATTGTAAATTCAATACAAAAATGTAAATAGAACCCGTATGCTCACCGTTTCGTCGCCTGCGCACACCGTACCGGCAACGTTGCGTGCCATGCACGTAGCGTGTCGGGGCCGGCAAAATATTCTCGCCGACAATTCTTGCCGGTCCGTGCATGGCACGCGACGGTGTTGGCCGGCGACGGAACGTCCTAGTGGGCATAGTCTCATACTTTTCCATACAAAGAATATTTTTTTGTCTGATACGTTCATGCTACGGTCATGGTATGCTACGGTCTAGTGGGCAGAGACCTTTATGCGGCTGTACACACTCGCCGAGACTGACCGAGACCGAGTGTGTACATGATGCTCTCGCCATGTCTCGTACGCTACGTTGTCGTCTCGGTTCGCCTCGGTCGCGTGGCGGTTTTTTGCGCCCCAGTCAAAGGGTTTCACCCGATCTCGCGAGGTAAACGAGAACAAACATGCATGTTCCCGCCACCGTGATGTGTTCACCGACACAACTATGTTGTTTTGTGGCCTCCGCGCTTTTTTAGGAGAAAAATTGCTCAATTAGAAAAAAAACAATAAAATCTACGTATGGTAGGTAATATTGTAGGTAGTAATTCAAAGGAACTCTAGCTTAAGGACGAGCTTGCTGAGGATTTATTAAAAATCACTGCGTTGGTGCTAAAATTGCTGAAATATAAACTTTGCTAAAGAAAAATCTACTGTATACCTACCAGCACTTTTTTACAATGGTCATTTACAAAACAAAATTTATGCTTTTATATCAAAATAAATATTACATAATAAATAATCGCATCACAAAGTTAAAGTCATCATCAGCCTATGATAGTCCACTGCAGGACGTAGGCCTCTCCTATTAACTATGCATAGAGACGCATTAGGAGGTTAATGCCCATAATCGCCACTCTGGGCACGCGGATTGGCGATCGCAGTAATGTGTCCACTATGATGACGCTGCTGCTCATCATCAATATTTTATCAAATAATAGTTAATGACACTTCAATCCCTTAGTCGACTCTTACGACACCCGCGGGAGGAGTTGGGGTGGTGACAAATGTATTCTTTCTTACTGCCGTCACCACACGGCCCCAAAGTTAAAGTAGTCAGCCGTAAAACTATCTACCCATAGTAGGTATTATAATTATTATAAATTAACTATAAAAGATCGAAGTGATATTAGTGATATATTTACCTGGGTCTCCTACCAGCAGTAAGTGGCACTGGCCACGCACACGGGTGACGCTGTCGTCACCCGCGCCGCTTTTCGCTTCCGCTTTCGCTCCCGCTTCCGCTTCGGCGTCCGCTGCGCCTGCGCCTGTTAGTACGGTCAGCAGCAGAGCAAGCTTTACTGAATACAGACCGTATACCTGAACAAGCAGAATGGATATTGTTTTACAGTTGATAAGGTCAACCTTCAAGTCAAGGGTGAATAGGCACCTTCTGGGCAAACTCACTCCATCGTAGGCCACGTGTCTGCCCTTGGCTAGTCTGTGGCCATGAGTAAGCCCAAAAAAAAATTCAAAAATAACGTTTTCTGCAACAGTCATTCAGGAATTACGACTAGGTGCTACGTCTCCAAATCGCTAAACTGAAATGGCAGTGGGCGGGACTAGAATTGCAAAGTGACCAACATTTTCCATGACATGTATTATAAATGACTGCTCTCAAAAATCGCCAATATTTGATCGCATGATTTTTAAAACGAGCTCGAAATAGCAAGTTGTAATATATTTTGTAGGGTACGGCTCCACTGGCGCGGAGCGGAGCGGAGCTGTGGGAACTCGGCCAATGAGACCGCATCACAGTGTTTCGAATTCGAATTTGGAGAATGTAGTTGGTCAATTTTGCACAGTTCCGCATCAGTGGAGCCGCACTCTAGGAGCGTAATAAGAGCTAACAGAGTCATGGACGTCTAGAGCGGTATATTGATTTAAACTTTCACGATTATCACTCATATTTTAAAGACAAACGGGTCTTAATCGCGTAAACTTATACTTAGAGCGGTATTGATATCCCAGCAAATTACGGTTTTCGCATCTCAACTTAATATTTACAACATGGGATGACAATGGGATCCTACCTGAGGACACACTGATTTTAAAATTTGGTCTCTGCCTTTCAAGGGGCAGGCTTCATACTTCGCCCAAAACTCATCAAAACACTCTTTAACATCGGGAGCAGCGGCAAGGACTTCTGACTTCTGAGCATTGCAGACCTCCAGATAGTTGGCTTGCAACACCAGTTCTACTTCAGACTGCTTGGCTTGCACGGCGGGCCGCCAGCGACGGCGCACTGTTCCGCTGAAAGCACCAAACTATTTAGAAGCCCATTGTTAAAGTCACCAAGAAGACAAACCAATCGAAGAAATATCCACAATTATTTTAAAGTTGTATTGGTAACGACAAATTTATGCGTAACCACTTTATTTCTCATTTTGTGTTTCGTTTACAGCAGAGAAACAATATTGACTACTTGTAAATTTGCCTCTTGACTATCTGGTTCAAATCTACCATGATGAACCAACCACCCTAGCCAGACTGTGTATAAAAATTATTCTTAAGCTATGTGTATTGTACATTTTTTATTGTTGAGTCCTGCATATGTGTGCTTCATTGAATAAAGTACTTTTCTTTCTTTCATTAACCATTAATGATTTTCAAAAATATAATCCTTCTTCCACAAATGACAACCATAATTTAATACACTTACCAGATATGGACATCATCTCCAGGTTTACAAGAGTCCACCAGGTCATCTTCTAGCACCACCCACATTGAGCCTGGTATGGTCCCTATGCCAAGCTTATTGACTTGTTCCTGTGATAAAGTTATGTTAAAGACAATTCTAACTGATATATATTTTTCTTGACTTATAGAATTGAAGCTGTTGTTGAATAAAAATATTTATATTCAATAAAGATGCCAATAGTACTATAACAGTGTTCATATTCTTTAATTCAGTGTGTACTATGTGGGCTACAAAATCAGATACCCAATTATTAAAGAATTCATTTGGAGTGTGAGGGCATTTTTCCAGGCAATATCCTCCTGCCGCCCAGACTATAAAAAATGCCAGTTAATTGTGAATTATTAGTGCAAGAAATAGAATAGGATTTCATTTGTTTGAGGAGACCTTTTAATAGGCCTCTGGGCGGCAGGAGGTTATGATGACATTCACATGCATAGTACCTGTGTTTTAGACTATTTAGAAAACTAGGCAAGCTTTGTTAATATTGCTAGTCAATTGAAGTCAATTCACAAGCTACTTAATAATTTAAAAGAATTGGAGTAGATATATTTACTTGAATTTTGATTTCCTGATAATCTTTGCAGTGTTCCCTGGAGACCAAGTTGACTTGTGTAAATGTTGAACTCCTACACCTGTCCTCATCATTACCACATCTTGAAGGAGCTTTCAGAACGTATCTGTGTTCAAATTCTGCTTGTACACAGTTCTCAAACTTGCATTTTACACAAACATATTTGCGTTGATATTCCAACATCTTAGCTTGTGTCACTCTTACAATTGTCCCTTAAATAATTAAATAAAACATGCAACTCATCAATTATAGTGAAAAACACAAAATAATTTAACAGTCATACCAATCGTTTAATTTAGTACTTACCAGTGACTTTCAAAAAACACCCTAAGTCAACATTTTTAGGAAATATAGTCCGATGAAGCTCAGGACAGACAGGAAGACCAAAAATGCGAGCATGTACGTTCCTTTTCAGAAAACATTGAGGCAGCTTTTCGATAGTAGATTTGTATTCGGCTTGATCAAGGATATATTGTTGTGCTTTTATGATATCTTCGTGGCACTGTGGCAGACTATCCACTGGACTACAAAGTACTTTATCGCCTATATCAGGATATATCTCGAAGAGCTTTAAAAAACTAAAGGTAGTTACATTAATAAACAGCAGTTTGTAAACAATTCACGAAGTAAGGAATAGATACTTACTCAATTTTTATACTATAGAAGGCTAATACGTCCGCTTCCGTAAGAATATTAATGCAATCTTGAAGGTGATATTGTAGCACATATTCTAAAATCATTTTAATTACTACAACAATTATCAATTATCTTCAATAAAATTTAATGTGCACGTTTGTTTATATTACAGTAGCAGACGTTGATGACATGAGTGACACTGACATTGACAGTGACAGTATCTCATTTTTTTAAATACTTTTAGTCCTTGTGGACAGGCAAAAGCACTAACAGGACAGTTCCTCAGAAACCTCAAAGCCGCCACACTCGCGAGCTTATCGCGGTGCGAAGCCGCGCGAACACGTGGTGATGCTTACGCGAGCGAACTGCAGAATCGACTTACACCATGGACTATAACCCGCTCAATGACGAACGCCATCTCGGATTAATACGGATGTTCGGAGCTACGCTACCTCTAATATGGCGATTATTAGTCCTAGTAGATTAGTCCATGCTTACACGCGAGTTCGCTAGCCTGTGGCAACTTTTTAAATCGATAAATTATATCGTTAATGAATTGAGAACCGAAAAGCCATCATGAATTTCATCAGCTCTCTCTTGACCACCTGGGTCGCGTTTTATAAAGTTACAATTTCGCTGTTTGCCTCTCTTTCTAGCCAATAAGTGCGTGCGTTAGAGAGGCAAACAGCGAAATTGTAAATTGTAACTTTATAAAACGCGACCCTGGGTTGCGTTTTATAAAGTTACATTTTACAATTTCGGTGTTTGCCTCTCTAACGCACGTACGTATTGGCTAGAAAGAGAGGCAAACAGCGATCTGACTTTTCCATACTATTGAGCTCTAACTAATCAGTCACCTTGTATGAGGAGTTAATTTTTTTTAAAGATATTTCGATGTTCGTACTATACGGAATTCATCGTAATGGTTGGTAGACTCGGTCGGTAGCGGGAAAGATCGTCGTTCCGTTCCACCCTGTATATTAGACGTCATATCATATTAAAAAAAAACCGACTTCACAAACGCCGGAGGCCGGATTTGACCCATGTTTTCAGCTTTCGTCGCTGATGTCTAAGCCACTCTGCCACTACGAATCATTGGTTTTTTTTGTTACAGTGAATTAATTATGCTGATTGTTACCGTACCGCTTGAAGTCGAATGTAAAGGCTCTTACATGGCTCTTACGCATCACGCTCGCAACTTTTATTTTTATACAACCAATCAAAGCGGTACTCGTAGCTTATGGACGGATGTGACTTCAGTTCCGACCCTGTCGACGTGGTTTTAATACAGTTTTTAGATTGATATATCGAACACCCGATGAAAGCTAATGTAGACAAGTATTAAGGAAGAGAGTGAACATGTGAGATACTAAAAAAAGTACTGGATCAAATGATAGAGCTGTCTTCCCCATTTAATGTTACAGTTTTGATTATACAACTACTTGAAGATATTGCTTTGTGGTGTTGCTGTCTGATATAGAGTATAGTGGGATAGTCAAATTAAATAACATCTTTAAATATATTAGTTTATTTAACATCAGGAAAATAATAGAATATCGATAAAAACCTTATATACCTAAATAGTCAATAAGTCATACAAAATATAACACTATTCGTATGAGTACCATATGCTTCAAATGCACATACCTACTACTAGAGGAGGCCTATGACCAGTAGTGGATGTCGATCGGCTGAGAATGATGATAATGATGATGATGAAGAAGGTATATTTAGATATAATTACCGTTAAATTGCAATATTAACAAAGAAACACGCGAGTGGCGGGAGATGGGTCACATAAGAATAGGTACATAAATAAGCTAGGTGCTCATTAATAAATATCAGAATATGTATACTCTAAAACGTATTTAAATTCCAATACACGTCAAAAAAACTACCAAAGATGGCGAAATGTCACGCTGTCCCATGTCATTACCATTATGACGTTTCAGAAATAACCAACCATCGGTACACAACGATGTTAATAAATTAATAGTCGAGTAAATCGTGATAAAGGTCATCCTAAATTTAATGTATTAATTATATGTATTAATGTTTTTAATGTATTAATTGCGTTACACTACTCGGTTTGGTACAGTCGACAAAGCTACTAGCTTTTGCCGTTGTCTCCGTCGGCATTTAGATTATTCTTAAAGCTGTGAATTACCGGACATAAATTCTTAGGATATCATATCACATCACATCACGTCCAACATCATCATCATCAGCCTATACTAGTCTACTACAGGACGTAGGCTTCTCCCATTTTACATCATCTAGCCTTCCATAGAGAAGGTCCCATCTAGGTTTATGTGACGCACATGGATAGATAATACCTACACTAAACTTAAAAACTTAATCAGATTCCAATATACGTCAAAAAAATACCAAAGATGGCGAAATGACACAGTGACACGTGTTATCGTCATTGTAACGTTTCAGAAAAAAAAACAACCTTTTGGTAACCTAACTAGTTTTCCTAAAAATGTAATCACACATTATGAGAATATTAATTGGTACCAAATGTTGTTAAATCCTTAAAATGAGAATAGCCGAGTTTTATACTGAGAATACAAGCCGCAGGAGAGCTTAGTGAATCATATATTTCTGTCCCTTGCCTTACTAAACAAGTATATAACATACATATATTACATATAACATATCAATAAAAGCATAACACAATCATCATTGAAACAAATAACAGAATTAATATGATGGTGTGGAGACTATTAGAAATCCACGGAATAATTAAGAATATTCATTCATAAGCTTTCAGTTTGTCTTCTATGACCACTTTTTATGAATGCCAATCGTGGCAACGAATACTTTGTACCGTTGCAACGGTACAAAGTATTCGGATTCCAAAATATGATTATCACATTTATCACAGCCCCGAAAAAGGGTTCGAACTGGTCTCAAACCAAGTGAAGTTATAAATTAATCAGATCCGATTCGTAGTCTCAATACTGTTAAATGAATTTAATCCACTTCGGAAGTAGAGTCGCGAATATCATGTAAAAACACATTATCCTTAATTAAGTTGTTGTACACTAGATTTCCATCGTCAGTCCTTAATTCTACGAAAGGCAAAGAGTTACCATAGTCCACATAATCCACAATGGTAGCGTGGAACGGGCCTTTGTCGAGGAAAGTTTCAATGAAGGCTTTGGTGACGTCACCCGGGTCTAAATCCGGGTTGACTCGCACGCCGTGAAGGCGCGCTGTCATGCAAGCTGGCGGAAGACACACCCAATCTTTGCTAATCTCCTTAACGTCACACAGAGGTACTATCCCAATGTTCCCATAATCGACGTAGTGTACCTTCAGTAACTTTTTCTCTTTACTGTACCCGAGTATCGATGCTCTGTACCACTGATCTTCGAAGAGCGCTACACACGGCTTATATTCGTATATATCACGTAACGGCGGCATGTTCTTACTCTCCGTTTTCACAATATCCAAAAGTGCCTCATATGTCATATGGGTTTCGGTATCACGGATGATCATTAATTCTAAAGAGTTTGTGTCGTTTATCACAGGTACGTTACAACTAAATTCTCGTTCCTCGTGTTGCAGATACGAAACCAAGCTGCCGCTGTCTCGATTCAGAAGCGTTTTCATTTTGAATGAGTCTGGCGAACCAGACGCTTGTGAGGAATCTATATCTTCCTCGACAATATAATCTGGTTCGGAGCCACTATTTACTTCAATAACTTCAGGTGCAGTTTCAGCGGGTCTTTCGTTTCTTGCAGGTGTGCTGGAAGAGACTTTAGACTTCTTTATGTATTTGCGATCTATAGGTTTAGATCCGTCGATGTATTCGGCCAGATTGAATTCCACCAGATGATCATTAATCCAGAGTTTGTCGTACTTGAGATCGACGGGAGTGACGTCATTGACGGGTGGACCTACCACTTTTACGAAGCATTTTTTCTCGACGATCGCTTTGTGTACGTAGTCGAGCACAGGGAGGTCCCACCGCTCGCCGATGGGTTTGATGCGGGAGAGCGCCACCTTGTGGGCTTGGATGGGGATCTGGTGCAGAGCCACTCGTTTTCTAGAAATCAAGATTATTTATTTTTATTTAATAAACACGTCAAGACAGTGAAACCAATTAAAGTTCTGTGCTGCTCTTTTGTAAGGTCCATACCTACTCGAAATACTCGAATATGTGTCAGTTGTGTGGAATCCCTGTTATGACATTTATGGGTGAATCAACTTTTTTTTGTCGCCTGAGTCACGGCCTTTTTTTTGTCGCCTGGTTTTATAGAAAATTATGCTACTTAAATTAGTCAAACGTGCAAGTAGTGCATGTCTATAGGTGGCTCATTAAGGAAAGGGCTTATTAACACCAGAAAAATGTATGTTTGCATTGTTTAAGTAGCATAATTTTGCATAAAACCAACGTGACTCAGGCGACTGTAACCATGGCAATAAAATAACAAACAGAAAAAAGTTGATTTCCGCGCAGCGCTTCGAAATGGACACATTGCACGTGCTTTTGATTCCGTTAGAAACATTAATAAATTATGCCTAAATAATGCATCAATTACATTTAATTTTCACGACACGAATAAACACGAATGGTCCGGTGTCGTTGTAAATTCGCAACCTTGGTTTTAGCCTGTAGTAACACTTTGGCTCTCATT
This sequence comes from Thaumatotibia leucotreta, assembly GCA_025490895.1. Lineage (NCBI taxonomy): Eukaryota > Metazoa > Arthropoda > Insecta > Lepidoptera > Tortricidae > Thaumatotibia > Thaumatotibia leucotreta. Next base: position 42,526 of record JALPQI010008426.1, on the reverse strand, counting down.
TATTCTGTATTCTATGTATAGTGGCGCGCCATGTTAACATTCTTAGTAACAGTGATCTAACCTGAGATCGACGAAGGCGCACATCTCGGAGTTGCCGTAGTCGATATATTGAACGAGACAGTTGGCCTGGTCCGGGTTAACCTCGAGCACTCTCCCGCGGTAGAACTGCGAGTCGAGGTAATACCGCGCCACGCATGGTTCTCCGACTCGCCATGTACAGTATTAACATTCTTAGTGAGTACAGTGATCTAACCTGAGATCGACGAAGGCGCACATCTCGGAGTTGCCGTAGTCGATATATTGAACGAGACAGTTGGCCTGGTCCGGGTTAACCTCGAGCACTCTCCCGCGGTAGAACTGCGAGTCGAGGTAATAGCGCGCCACGCATGGTTCTCCGACTCGCCATGTACAAAATGGCGCGCGGGGGTCCTCCTCTTTGAATGCCATTTGGAGCGTGTCGCGGATGAACTCTAGGTCGTCCTCTTGTGAGACGTCGTGTAGGTAAATTACGCCGTCATTGTCGATGTATCTGTGGAGAATATTATAATTTATAGTACTATATTTTGTTGTTCTACTACAATTATTACACACTTATTACAATTATGAAAAAAGATGATATCAATATTGTTCTTAACGGCATAAGGTTCAATTTGGTTTGCAGGTGATTTTTAAAGTAAACGCGTCTGATATCTAAACTTAATTTATTGCAACTGACTGGAGGGTACATGTGCATATCTACATATCTAGATATAGATAGAGTACGGGGACGGAAATCGACAAAACATACCGCCCTCCAAAAACAACAGTTTTTATCTTAACTTAATAGTTTATGAATAAGCACTTAACCTAAAACTTACGGAGGATAATCGCTGAGTTGACACTTCTAAGCACATTATCACAAATACGATCATCAAATCCATATGTTTAAAAGTTCCACTCTCATGAAATACAACGATTTTATACATTTTATCTCAATTGAGACATTCAAGAAACAACACTATCGCGAAACACTGCGCGAAGTGCAAGAGCGCAAGCCAAACTAAAATTATTTACCTACGATTATAATTGACAAAATAACACCAAGTAGGTATCAACAGACTCTAATGCCCGCGTTGCGTAGGCAATATTCGCATGATCTCGTAGGGTAACTTTAGTAATTATACTTAGATACTTATAAATACGAGAAAACAATGTTGGGTCGGTCAACCATAATAACAACTTACCTATTTTAACATACGACTTTAATGGACTGTATTATCGAAAATTATTTTAAACCGCCTTCCAAAATGAGGAGGTTATGGGTTTGACTTTGGTTTTGTTTTTATGGGTGACATTTAATACCTATTATAGCAATTACAACTTAAATCTAGCATATAGCTGACATATTTAAACAATAAAAAATAAATCGTCTATGTAATGCATACAATATGCGTAGGTGACAAAATATGAGTAACTAGGTACTAATTAAAACACAATCTAGACGATTTACGTAAAACTTCTTATGAATACCTACTTCACAAGTAATATCTTTACTACGTGTGCAAGGTCCATAAACAGGTTCACATATTTCACATACACGTAGTTAAATTGATATTAGGAACGTATAGGTATATACAAACTTAGCGTATTTGTTACTATAAATTACAATTTCTGTTATATATAGAACATACTTATTACTCAATAACTAATATGTGTTTCTCACAATGGTTACAGTAGGTAATTACGTAGCTCGTTTGGTACATTTACCTATTTATTATTTATTAACAAAGATGCTTATGTATCGAGTAAGTAAACATTCATAATAGTTGGGCACCTGCCTATACAGCAATACCTACTCGTAGCCTGCAAAACGCGAAATAGATTTAGCCGCCCTCCGTAACTTACTGTTTTCAAATATAGGCTAAAAATATTAATCTGCAGTTTTAGGTAACAATATTAATTTTGATAAGGGTCTTTTTATTACATGATCGCCCTTGCATTTAACAGTTACAACCCGTGCTAGGTTGTCAGGTCCCGGGTGCAGCGCCGTGATCCTCCCTAGCAGCCACTTGGCAGGTGGCAAGTCTTGCTCCTTTAGGATCACAATATCTCCTATACAGGGTGATTGCACCACACTGTACCACTTTTGTTTTTGTTGGAGGGTGTTTAAATATTCCGCGTGCCATTTTTTCCAAAAATCTTGCATTTGTTTTTGTACAAGTTGCCAACGTGTCAATAAATGTAAACTTTTAGTTTCGTAATTTGTATCCGGAATGGTAATTAAGGGTTCTCCAACAAGGAAATGCCCTGGCGTAAGTGGGTTAAGTGTGTCTAGAGTTTCGTCCAGTTGACAGAGAGGCCGTGAATTTAAGCATGCCTCAACCTGGGTCAGTAACGTAGACATTTCTTCATAAGTTAACTTTGTAGTTCCGTTAACTCTCACCAGGTGGCGCTTCGCTGAACGAACACCGCTTTCCCATAAACCACCGAAATTGGGTGACTTCGGTGGTATAAAATGCCACGTCGTGCCGTCGTTAGCCAAGAGTTCAGCTATTTCTTTAGTAATATTTTTAGTACTCTTAGCCCACATATCTCTTAATTCCTTGTCTCCACCAACGAAATTAGTCCCATTGTCGCTCCAAAGTTGTGCACAGTGCCCTCTTCGAGCGACAAATCTCCTGAAGGCCGCGATGAATGCTTGAGCTGTAAGGTCTGTTACTGCTTCCAAGTGGACTGCCCGAGTACACATACACACAAACAAACAAATGTAGCCCTTGGTAGCAGTATGACCTCGACCCTTGGAAGTTCTCAAGTACACCGGTCCAGCGAAATCAACTCCACTATGGTAAAACGCGCGATTCTGAGTGACTCTTGAAGTAGGTAATTGACCCATAAGTTGCTGTCTAGTGAGTGCATTGTTTTTTATGCACACAATGCACTTATGAGCGTAACTTCTAACTGCCGATTTTAGACTTATGATCCAGTATTTGCTCCTTATGTAGGTCATTGTCTGCAGAGTCGTACCATGATAGGTTTTTATGTGTGCATCCGCTATTATTAACCTTGTAACATGTTGCTTGCTTGGTATGATAATCGGATGTTTCGCGTTCTCTGGTAGATCTGCTTTACTTAGTCGTCCTCCGACTCGCAACAGATCGTTTTCATCCAAGTACGGTGTAAGCTTAATTAATGAACTTCTATTACTAACTTTACTCTTCCTTTTCAGGTCTTCGAATTCTTGGCTATATACTGACTGTTGGTAGTATCTAATGCACTTTCTTTCAATTTCTTCTAATTCATCAGGACTCAAGATATCTGGTTTTTTCTTTTTGTAATCTAAAAATCTCTTACATCGAGCTAGTACTCTTTTCATCCTAATTATTGAAGAAAATCTTTCCCAGATGGGTGTATCTTGCATTAAAATATGGAACGACTTCTTAATCTCCAGGTCTGTGTTTGGGATTGCAGAGGGTCCTTGGATTTCTATATCTTTCAACTTTAACCATGAGGGTCCATTCCACCAAAGTTCGCAATTTGTCAGATCACTTGCCTTGACACCTCTTGACGCCAGATCAGCTGGGTTGTCTGCAGATATAACATGCCTCCATCGGTCATTGTCTATATGCTGGATAATCTCTGACACTCTATTTCCAACAAATACCTGCCAGCGACTGGGTTGAGACTGTAACCACGAAAGGACCACCATCGAATCTGTCCATGCGTATATCCTGTGCATGGGTATATTCAATAAACCCGAAATTTCGTGCAACAGCTTTGCTAACAATACCGCAGCACAAAGCTCCAATCTTGGAATTGTCAATTGCTTTAGTGGAGATACTCTTGTTTTCGATGCCAGCATGGTTACATGAACATCACCATGTTCGTCTACCACTCGTATGTACACTACGGCTGCCATGGCAAGAGTTGAAGCGTCAGAGAACCCGTGTAAATCTACTTCTTTGCAGCGAGACGACATCTTGATCCAACGGGGAATCTCGATAGATTGCAACTCATGAAGCTCGTCTCGGAAACTCATCCACTCATCCACCAACTCCGAAGATAGTTCGTCATCCCACCCAAGACTACAGAGCCATAATTTTTGGATCATCACCTTGGCCGTTATTACGACAGGTGAGAGCCATCCAAAGGGATCAAATAGGCTAGCAACATCAGATAAAATGACTCTTTTTGTTACAGGCACCCTGGTTTCTGGTAAGTTAACTGAAACGTGAAAGGTGTCATCTTTTCTGTCCCAGGTAAGCCCCAGTATTTTTATAACTTTATCCAATTTAATCTCTTTTTTGTCTTTTACAGGTTCCGGAGTCGGCGTGCCATCAACCAAGTCTTTCAAGAGTTCTTCAGAATTGCTCGACCACTTCTGCATTTCGAAACCACCTGATTTGAGCAATTTACTAATTTCTTTACAGGCAATCTTCATTTCTTCCAGATCTTCATGGCCTGTCATGAGGTCATCCATGTAAAAGGAATCTCTAACTATCGCCGATCCGCGAGGATAGTTGGTTTGCTCGTCATCGGCCAAGCGTTGAAGCGTTCGGACAGCAAGGTGAGGGGCTGCAGCTGTGCCAAACGTTACAGTAAGTAATTTATAACTATCAATTTTTTCAGATGTGTCTTCCCGCCATACTATGCGTTGTAAATCTGTGTGTTGATCATCCATTCTTACTTGACGATACATCTTTACGATGTCACCAATGACACAGATTTTGTGCGATCTCCACCTAAATATTAGACTTCGCAGATCTGGTTGTATTGTAGGTCCTACCATCATGCTGTTGTTTAAGGAGCATCCGTTTGAGCCCTTTGCTGACGCGTCGTAAACAATTCTCACCTTAGAAGTTTCCTTATTTTCTCTAATTACAGCATGATGTGCCAAATATATTGTATTCTCTTCATCTTCTTCTTCTGTTTCGACCTTCTTCATGTGTCCCAGCTGTAAGTACTCGTGTATTACCTTGGTGTATTCTGTTTTCAACTGTTCATTTCGTGGAAATTTTCTTTCCAGTTGCTCCAACCTCATGACGGCCTGATGCCTTGTATTCCCACAAGATTTTACAGTATCTGCAATATTTGTTTTTAAAGGAAGTTGTACCACGTACCTTCCTGTCTCATCCCTCCTTGTTGTTTGTTGATATATTTCCTCACACCTTTCTTCCCCCTTTGTCCACATGCTTGGCTTCGTGTATAGTTCAGCTTCAATCTCCCAAAACCTTTTCAGTAGATTATTGTCTTCTTCTATTTGTCTTGTAACATGTAGACTAGTGATGTGCTGTGAATCTGTAAATGATGAATTAGTACCCCCCGACAAAATCCAACCCAGGTGTGTCTTTTGAGCAACAAAGTCGTTCGGTCCTTTCATCAAACCTGCGTCTATGATTTTGCCATACACATCTGCACCTAAAAGTATATCAACCCTCCCTGGAGTGCAGAAGTTAGGGTCAGCTAAATCTATTTCGTTAACCTGAGGCCAGATAAATCCCCTAATTTCTCTATCAGGCAGCCGACGGGTTACCGACTTCAATACATAAGCATTTACATTAATAGTGAAGGAAATATCGTACCTTGATTTGATATTGAGTGTTACCACATGTTTGATGCTAGTCTGATTGTCCTCACCAATACCAAAGACTACTCCGCTGACCTTGGATTTCTTCAAACCCAGCAACTCGACCGCCCTTGCGGTCACGAAGCAAGACTCTGATCCCTGGTCGATAAGAGCTCGAAGTACGTGTGACTGCGCGGACTCCGATGTCACATGCACCAACGCTGTCGCCAACAAGACTCTTCCACCAGGTTGTAATGCACTCGATGTGTGTGCCACTACTAAAGTTTGTATCTTCTCTTTATTGTTGTTAGTTGTATCTCCAGACGTACACGTTTCTTCACCAACTTGTTTCTTATCTCGGTGTAATAAAGAGTGGTGCTTTCTCTTACAAATCTGACAAGTTGTTTTTTGTTTACATTTATATACGTTGTGGTTCGGAATTAAGCAATTGAAACAGAGGTTGTTTTTCTGCACGAAACTGTACCTATCTTCTAGAGATTGCTTCGAGAACTGTTTACATTGATAGATATGATGACCTTCGCTGCAGAATGCGCACCTCACTTCACTTGGCGCAGTAACATGAAACACCTTGGGCTTTACAGGTTTGTAGCTTTTGTTTGCAGGCTCCACCATCTCCAACGTGCGGAATCTGTTTTCCAGGAACGATTTTAATTTGTCAAAACTAGGTAAGTCGTCTGTTTCATCTCTGCTTATCAACTCTTCCCACTCCTTATGAGTGCTCGAGTCCAGTTTTGAAACCATGGAAAAGTTGACTATTGCATCCCAATGATTAGTGGGTAGGCCTAAATGTTTAAGTGCGCTCATACATTCTACCGAGGTATCCAAAAGCTGCTTCAAAGCTGTAGCTGACTCGTGAGTTATGGATTTTTGTGAAAAGAATTTCTTGAAAACACAGTTAGCTATGTACCTCTTATTGGAGTAACGTTTTTTCAGCGCTGTCCATGCCTCTTGATAATTTTCAGCAGTAATTGAAAATTGACGCAATAGTGTCTCCGCCTCTCCTGTTAAGCTACCCTTTAAGTAATGTAACCTTTGAACATCTTGTAAGGATTCATTATTGTGCACTAATGCGAGAAACAAATCATGGAATGACTGCCATTCGGTGTAGTTACCGTTAAATGTAGGCAGAGAAATTCTAGGTAATTTCACTTCACCACTGTTAGATGTGTTAGGAGCCGACATTTGCTTAGACTCACATTTTATCGGAACCATACATTCTAACTTAGCCATCATTTCGCCTTTGTAAGCGTAATATACTTCCTCGAATTCCTCAAACATGCTGTCGGCGAAGTAGGTTATCTGTGAACGCTCATCCACAGAAACCGATAAAATCAACGTTTCATGCACGGCCTTAAACTCCTTCCAGTACGTTTCAAGTGTATCTATTCTTCCCTTCACATAACCAGCTGTAACTCTGTCCTTAGGTGATTTTCTGAAGTTAACGTACGCCCGTTTCACCTTATCGGTCGTGTCAGCTTGAATAACTATACTTCTTTCGATTTGCTCCATTGCAATAAGTCTTTCACAATAAACAAATTAAGAGCTGAGCACAACTGCATGAACAGTACTTAACCATAGAAAATGTCCACTTATTTGTAAACTTTTTATGCGTAGGGTAAGTGAGCGCCACGCGAAAATGTCCAACAATACATATGTATTTAACTCGCGGCGGTTCACTATTGTAAATACACTGCACTGTGTTCGAAGTTAACGATGGGAATGTTCTTAGTTCCCGATACACCTTGTCCTTTCTCGAATATTACACGGCAATAAAGCACTAACAGTTTTTTACAAAAACATCCGAACTCTTTAAACCCTTAAGGTTCCTTTGCTTAAATTCACTTTTAGTCTATAATTGTCCACAGAATTCACCACATTTCAATATATATTTAGCGTGATTTCACTAAAATTACACCGATTTTCGATTGAACCAATTATTTAAACGTGTCACTGCCAATCATCCGGTTCGAAGGACCATGTTCTTAACGGCATAAGGTTCAATTTGGTTTGCAGGTGATTTTTAAAGTAAACGCGTCTGATATCTAAACTTAATTTATTGCAACTGACTGGAGGGTACATGTGCATATCTACATATCTAGATATAGATAGAGTACGGGGACGGAAATCGACAAAACAAATATATTATGGCATGAAAGAGGAAATGCAGCTAAAAGACACTCGGGAGCCGACTCGTCCGTGCTGCAGTGTTATTCACTAAGGAAACCGCCTTGCTGTCAGCGCTGTGTCAGCGCTGTGGCAGCGTCGAGTCTAAAAATGCTATTCACTAATGTACTTTTAACGACACTAGTGCTCGGCGACGAATGCGGCGTGAGCTGGAACTACACAGCGTCGAGAGTTTGACGTTTAATATATGAACTTCGTATTCTCTAACGAAAAACAGCGACGAACTCGCCCATCCCTCGCTCACAGCCTCGATTCCTAATGTCAAATAAAACAGCTAGGATTTTAGACAAGGTTGTCTCGACGTCGAGCTCGTTGACGAACGCAGCGTCGAATGTGTGAATAAGAGAATAGCATAGCTGGAGTCTCTCGACTTTCGTCTAGGACTCTCGAACTAAGAAGCTCAAAGATGTGTCGACGTGGGTGTAGTGACAAACTCGGCGGCTTGGAGCGCCTCGGGCGGCGGTCACTTGGCGGCAGGCTTATACGAGCTGGTATCTACAATTAAGAAACTCAAAGGAGTGTGTTTACGTGGGTGTAGCGGTGAACTCGGCGGCTCGGAGGGGTTTAGGCGGCAGCCACTCGGCATTCGGCTCGTCGGAGCTAGAGTCTTTCGACCTTCGTATAGGACTCTCCATCTAAGAAGCTCAAAGATGTGTCTACGTGGGTGTAGTGACAAACTTGGTGGCTTGTCCGAGCTGGTGTCAATAACTAAGAAACTCAAAGAAGTGAGTGTTTACGTGGGTGTAGCGGTGAACTCGTCGGCTCGGAGTGGTTCAGGCGGCAGCCACTCGGCAGCCGGCTCGTCGGAGCTGGTGTCAATAACTAAGAAACTCAAAGAAGTGAGTGTTTACGTGGGTGTAGCGGTGAACTCGTCGGCTCGGAGTGGTTCAGGCGGCAGCCACTCGGCAGCCGGCTCGTCGGAGCTGGAGTCTACAACTAAGAAACTCAAAGAAGTGAGTGTTTACGTGGGTGTAGCGGTGAACTCGTCGGCTCGGAGTGGTTCAGGCGGCAGCCACTCGGGAGCCGGCTCGTCGGAGCTGGAGTCTACAACTAAGAAACTCAAAGAAGTGAGTGTTTACGTGGGTGTAGCGGTGAACTCGTCGGCTCGGAGTGGTTCAGGCGGCAGCCACTCGGCAGCCGGCTCGTCGGAGCTGGAGTCTACAACTAAGAAACTCAAAGAAGTGAGTGTTTACGTGGGTGTAGCGGTGAACTCGTCGGCTCGGAGTGGTTCAGGCGGCAGCCACTCGGGAGCCGGCTCGTCGGAGCTGGAGTCTACAACTAAGAAACTCAAAGAAGTGAGTGTTTACGTGGGTGTAGCGGTGAACTCGTCGGCTCGGAGTGGTTCAGGCGGCAGCCACTCGGGAGCCGGCTCGTCGGAGCTGGAGTCTACAACTAAGAAACCAGAGTTGGGCGTAATCAATTCCTTTTGGAATTAATTACAGGGTTACATTCCAGTAATGACGATTCCTCAGTAATGAATTACTAGTATAATAAAAATTACTGTAATGCTGTACTATGGTTACGCCTGTAATCCATTCCTTTGGGATCGGTATTGTAATCAGCTACTGTAATATTGAATCCACCGTAATCAAGTACTTCTGTAATCTGCATTACTTACAAAGTAATTTTGTTACTATTACTCGAAGAAATTGTTTTTGATTTATATGTCATTCTAGTTGATCTGATGTCTGATGTCATATCTGACATCCTAGCAGTTTCATGAATGTTAAAAACGTATTCTGAAAATGTAGTATATTTTTAAGATCCAAAATGGCGGCAACTTTTTTTTGCAATCTTCACCATTATACTCGTTTTTGACTAATTCGCATACGTGGAATTCGATTTTCGGGTCCATTCTAAGATCCAAGATGGCGGCAACTTTTTTTAGCAATTTTCATCATTATACTAGTTTCCGACTAATTCGCATACGTGGAATCCGATTTTCGGGTCCATTCTAAGATCCAAGATGGCGGTAACTTTTTTAGCAATTTTCATCATTATACTCGTTTCCGACTAATTCACATACGTGGAATCCGATTTTCGGGTCCATTCTAAGATCCAAGATGGCGGCAACTTTTTTTAGCAATTTTCATCATTATACTCGTTTTCGACTAATTCGCATACGTGGAATCCGATTTTCGGGTCCATTCTAAGATCCAAGATGGCGGCAACTTTTTTAGCAATTTTCATCATTATACTCGTTTCCGACTAATTCGCATACGTGGAATTCGATTTTCGGGTCCATTCTAAGATCCAAGATGGCGGCAACTTTTTTTTGCAATTTTCTTCATTATACTCGTTTTTGACTAATTCGCATACGTGGAATCCCATTTTCGGGTCCATTCTAAGATCCAAGGTGGCGGCAACTTTTTGATTGCAATTTTCATCTTTATACTCGTTTCTGACTAATTCGCATCCGTGAAATCCGATTTTCGGGTCCATTCTAAAATCAAAGATCGTTTCTGACTAATTCGCATCCGTGGATTCCGATTTTTGTGGGTCCATTCTAAGATCTAAGATGGCGGCAACTTTTTTTTGCAATTTTCGTCATTATACTCGTTTTCGACTAATTCGCATACGTGGAATCCGATTTTCGGGTCCATTCTAAGATCCAAGATGGCGGCAACTTTTTTAGCAATTTTCATCATTATACTCGTTTCCGACTAATTCGCATCCGTGGAAGCCGATTTTCGGGTCCATTCTAAGATCCAAGATGGCGGCAACTTTTTTTAGCAATTTTCATCATTATACTCGTTTCCGACTAATTCACATACGTGGAATCCGATTTTCGGGTCCATTCTAAGATCCAAGATGGCGGCAACTTTTTGTAGCAATTTTCATCATTATACTCGTTTCCGACTAATTCGCATACGTGGAATTCGATTTTCGGGTCCATTCTAAGATCCAAGATGGCGGCAACTTTTTTTTGCAATTTTCTTCATTATACTCGTTTCTGACTAATTCGCATCCGTGAAATCCGATTTTCGGGTCCATTCTAAAATCAAAGATCGTTTCTGACTAATTCGCATCCGTGGATTCCGATTTTTGTGGGTCCATTCTAAGATCTAAGATGGCGGCAACTTTTTTTTGCAATTTTCGTCATTATACTCGTTTCTGACTAATTCACATCCGTGGAATCCGATTTTCGGGTCCATTCTAACATCCGAGATGGCGGTACAATGTTTTTCTTTTTTTTGTAATTATTGACATTGTAGTCGTTCTTACATACACGAATTTATCGTCAATTTAAGATCTAGGATCTATGGACCTACCTAGTGAAAATAGAATATTTGGATTCCACGTGCGTGAATTAGTCAAAAACTAGTATGACCAAAATTGCTAAATATTGTGTCGCCATCTTGAATCTTCAAATGAACCCTAAATTCGGGTTCCACGTATGTGAATTAGTCGAAAACGAGTATAATGATGAAAATTGCGTAAGTACAAAATTCAATAACATGCAAAAAAAGACGCTGCCGTCTTGGATCTTACAATGGATTCTAAATTCGGGTTCCACGTATGTGTTTTAGTCGAAAACGAGTACAATGACAAAAATGACAAAAAAAAGAAAAAATTGTGCCGCCATCTTGGATCTTAAAATGGACCCTAAATTCGGGTTCCACGTATGTGAATTAGTCGAAAACGAGTATAATGATGAAAATTGCGTAGGTACAAAATTCAATAACATGCAAAAAAAGACGCTGCCGTCTTGGATCTTACAATGGATTCTAAATTCGGGTCTCACGTATGTAAATTAGTCAAAAACGAGTACAATGACAAAAATGACAAAAAAAGAGAAGAAAATTGTGCCGCCATCTTGGATCTTAAAATGAACCCTAAATTCGGGTTCCACGTATGTGTTTTAGTCGAAAACGAGTACAATGACAAAAATGACAAAAAAAAGAAAAAATTGTGCCGCCATCTTGGATCTTAAAATGAACCCTAAATTCGGTTTCCACGTATGTGTTTTAGTCGAAAACGAGTACAATGACAAGAATTACAAAAAAAAAGAAAAAAAATTGTGCCGCCATCTTGGATCTTAAAATGAACCCTAAATTCGGGTTCCACGTATGTGTTTTAGTCGAAAACGAGTACAATGACAAAAATGACAAAAAAAAGAAAAAAATGTGCCGCCATCTTGGATCTTAAAATGGACCCTAAATTCGGGTTCCGCGTATGTGTTTTATTCGAAAACGAGTACAATGACAAAAATGACAAAAAAAAGAAAAAAATTGTGCCGCCATCTTGGATCTTAAAATGGACCCTAAATTCGGATTCCACGTATGTGAATTAGTCGAAATCGAGTATAATGACAAAAATTGCAAAAATGTGTCGCCATCTTGGATCTAATGGACCCTACAGTCGGATTCCGACTGTACGTACCTGTATCATCATCATCATCATCATATCAGCCGAAAGACGTCCACTGCTGAACATAGGCCTCCCCCAAAGATTGCCACAATGACCGGTCCTGCGCCACCCGCATCCAGCGGACTCCTGCGACCTTCACCAGGTCATCGGTCCACCTTGTGGGGGGCCTACCCACGCTACGTCTTCCGGTACGTGGCCGCCACTCAAGAACCTTCCCGCCCCAACGGCCATCGGTTCTACGCGCAATGTGCCCCGCCCACTGCCACTTCAGTTTAGCGATTCGGAGTGAAAATAATATTTAAATTCGCACGTCCTAACATTAAAGTAATTAAAAAGTAATCTAGAAGTATGGTCAACGATTCCAGTAATTTTGAATCGACATGTTGATTCCAAAGTATTAGTAATGCTAATATGCTATAGATTATTACTGACTCCTTCATACGTCATTGTAATATTCCGTTTCACGACATTACATTACAAGTAATATGCTACCCATAAGTACATTACAAAGTAAAATCAAGTAATATTGTAATCGGGAATTGATTACGAAATGCCCAACTCTGTAAGAAACTCTAAGAAGTGAGTGTTTACGTGGGTGTAGCGGTGAACTCGTCGGCTCGGAGTGGTTCAGGCGGCAGCCACTCGGCAGCCGGCTCGTCGGAGCTGGAGTCTACAACTAAGAAACTCAAAGAAGTGAGTGTTTACGTGGGTGTAGCGGTGAACTCGTCGGCTCGGAGTGGTTCAGGCGGCAGCCACTCGGGAGCCGGCTCGTCGGAGCTGGAGTCGGGCAGCGGCGGCAGGAGCCACTGCTGCACCGAACCGCGCAAGTTCCCGAAACTCAGCTCATCTTGTTGACCTTCAGTTGTGGTTTTACCCTACAACACAGTTCAAATTAAAAGTTCAATAGCTAAGTAGTGCAATACCTACCGCGAGGGTTGCGTGGTGAAACCCGATAAGCCGAGATAATTTTTCATTGAAATGTCAACCTCACGTAAGGTGTGAAATCGAATTGGAGATCAAAAATGTAAACAAATGGGATACCACCACAAAAAAATAATCACGAGAGGGGGGTAATCTAAAATCATTCAAGTACTTATAAAAAATGCGTATTTACCGTCACTGACGGTACGTAGAATTTTTAAATATTTTACAAATTTTTAATACAAAACATTATGCGAAATAATTTTTTTTTAATGGTATATTTCGCTACTTTTATAAAATGTAAGGTGTTTAATTTATACTACTGGCAATGATAAGAAATCTTAAACATTTGGTTCGCAGTTATATTATAACAACAACTAGTTTATTCGTAATTTAATACGGTAACTACACTAAGAACCATTTAAGAGGGTTCGCATTAATAACTATGTACTTCAAAAATCAAAACAAGAGGGTGCACCAAAACCAAATGACTTTTTTATGAATTCATAAAAACTCCTAAAATTTAGCATTATACAGATTTTAGTATTTTTACCTACAAATCAATCATTTACATATTTTAATCGAAATGGATTCGATCGTAACTAAGATGAAGACTGGAATTCGTTCCCCGACTATCCCAAAGATTAAAGTAACACGAGATTCGTTTTCAAATATTGATCATGTTGATTATTTACATAATTCTAGCAAATTTTCTAGGTTTTATTTTTGTAATCAGGAACCGTCGACACTCAGAAGTATGTTTTTTATTGTCATATCCAAAAATATGTTAACGATTGTGATACTTTGTGTATTGAACATACTTTGACTTTCGCGTATCTACATCTACACATAAAACATTGTCTTAGGTTTAGTACCTGTAAGGATTATTGTAAGTGAAGCGATAAATAAAATAAAATAAAAAAACCAATCTTAAAATGCGATGTTAATTTACAAAGGTGTTAAGAACTACATTCGTTATAAAACGTTTTATACTCCTGGAATGTCACTTTAACATGGACTTTGTAATGTCATGTCATTGTCATAGATTGTTTACATTTTTGATCTCGAATTCCATTTCAGAGCTTAAGTGTCATATAGTTCGTATTTCAAAAACCGGTTTGCTCGACTTATCGGGTTTCACCAGGCAACCCTCGACCGTGGCTAGTAGGTTGATGCGATGTGATGTAACGATTTAAGTATAGTATAGTAAAGGTTTTAAATATTTGCGAGTAGAAAACGCAGACTGATTAGATAGTCATAGCTGAACAAGTGAACGCTCAACCAATTGGAAATTGGTACAACTTTACGGTTTTGTTGTAACTGCATTATATTAGTGGCCTATGCCACAAAACTTTACAAGCGTACAATTCTACAAAATTATATGAATTCCCATACAAAAAGTTGACAACATAGGCCTCCCCCAAAGATTGCCACAATGATCAGTCCTGCGCCACCCCGCATCCGGCGGACCCCTGCGACCTTCACCATGTCATCGGTTGACGTATTTCGGCTGATATGATGATGATGAAGTATCACTAAGCCGGTTTTTTATTGTCTCGCATATGGCGAGAAAAGTAGAGTATATACCTCGGGAATAAAACTGTTTTTGTCTTGGGCGCTTGAATTCCTCACTGCACTCAGGACTCAAGTCTTAATTCCCATACTCCCCAGTAACGATTATTTTCTGTTTCGAACAAGGGAAATAAGAGTATTACTTACTCAAAATTCAGGATATATAAGAAGGAAGCTCGGTGTAAGGCCTGAGTGGCGAGGACCGAGCGGCGCGTCCGCCAGTCAATTGAAAAAATGAAATGAAATGAAAAATGTTTATTTGTTGCTAAAAATAGAAACAAAAAGAAAACTTAATCTATGCTAAATCTTAACCTAAGTACAAAACATCAAAATGGATGCCACTCAGCATATGCCGATAACTAAAGGGTTTTAGTTATGGCGCCGGTTTTCAGGGCAACCAACGGCGGCAATTGGACGGCGTGCACGCAGACCAAGCGCATGTTTGCACTTGTTTAACATGGACGCTCCGCCGGGCGCCCCGCACAGGCCTTAGACTAAGGTTGCATTCACCTCACTTAGAGTCGGGCTCCGTGTGGTACACCCACAGCTGCCGCATGCTCTCACCTGGCGAGTGTCGAGGGCCAGCCCGCGCCCCGCTAGCTCGGCGTTGAGGCAGCGCCACGATGACTCGTTGGGCTCGAGGGCACTGCCCGGCTCGGTGTGGTACACCCACAATTCCACCGGCATGCTCTTGGCTTCGAACTCGCCCACTTTCGTCACGAACACGCGTTTGTATTCATCAAGTTTGTCTTTCAGGAAATCCTGTCAGTATGAAAATTCTTTATAAAATTTAATTAAATATTACATCTGAACTCCCTGAGGTGTAGGTATAGTTAGGAAGGTAGGTAATAATAAATGTAATCAGAAACCAACCATATTAGGAACAATGGAATGTAACATGACCCGGACCATATAAGGAACAATGGTATGTAACAGAACACCACCATATTAGGTTAAGTAAACAACCATCTGATACCTTCCACGTGCCATCCCCTCCTTCTACTGTAACACGTGTAACCTAGATTTAATACTATTATATAACCCCAAGTTTATTAATAAAGAATGGTCATTATAGAACAAACTTCCGTACGTTTAACTACTGTCCCGAGTCCCATCCTTACATGGCGACCCTGCCAGGGGAAAAGTCACGAATGTAATAAAAGATAATATACCTAGATGAATCATTTTTTTTCTGTTATTGCCATGGTTACAGTCACCCGAGAAACGCAGGTTTTATACAAAATTATGCTGCTTAAATTATTCGAAGATACATGTATTCCCATGTTTGTAGGTGGCCCCCCTTAAGGAAAGAACTAATTAACATGTTTGCATGTCAGAAAAATACATGTTTGTTATCAAGTCTAAAAACTTTTTTTATCTAATTACGTCCCGAAAAGTATGATAAAAACCACGTCTTTGATTTCATTCCCCAGATATTTAAATCAAAGTTGTACCTTAGTAAACGTAGGCCACTCCCCGTTCGCCGGCTGAACGCCTGCGAGATGACACTTTATAGCGGCGTCACCAATTGTTTCAAAGTCAGAATGCAACTTTTTCAGCTGTGATATCGGAACAGTCTCTGTCTGGGCGAAATCTGTGAAGAACACAGTGACTTGGTCCTTTTCTGTTTTGAGGACGGTCGCCCTGCGCCACGTTTGTGACTGCATACAAAACGCACAGCACCGGTCGTTCACTTTCCAATTTTCGCGGCGCGGAGTTTTACGCTTCACGTAGAATTTCTGAATGTCTTCAAACAATTCGTTGAAAGTTTTTTGCTGGTGCACTAGTGAGATGTATATCAGTGACGGCGACTCGCAGAGGAGAATTTTCGCTTCAAGTCTAAGTGACTCCTTTGAGTCCGGTTGGAACTCTGCATGGTAACTTTTCGCCATTGATTCATAACCAGTAGTATCTATGGCGGTCTCGCTGTTCACAGGTGATAGTGAGGTCGGTTCTTTTTCAAGAGAATCGTGTTCGGCAGTAATTGCTTGAAAGTCAATGGACCTGTGGGAAAAAATTGAGGCGATAAATTAAAATACCAACTACGAGCCCCGATGCATATGTTCTCGTCCAGTTAGACAGTTTTTCGAGATTATCCCGTTCATCCGGGGGAAAAGGTTTAGAGACAAAACCTTCACTATTCAATAGTAGTACTAAAATAGTTTCTTTGAGTATAAAATATTTGGACTTAATAAATCAGAATAAAAAAAAACTATTTTACAAGAGGTATTTTTTTAATTTTTTTCCACAATTTTTAATTTTGTAAATAATCAATGAATGTAAAGAACGCCATTAATATTAAAGACGACATGGTACACCTGATGCACTGCGAATTTTGCGTCAAGCTTATAAGCGCGGAATTACTGTGGTGAACGAAAATATAATTTAGACACTGGTTTGTTAAAATCGATTTAATAAACAACAAAAGCGTACTTCAGATTGTTGTGTCTCTTGAAATGTAGTACATTAACCATGATTCATACAATTTATCATTAGCATAATGTGATCATTTTTAAAATATTCTAAAATTTGTAAAAATTGTTTCGAACTAGACGAACTCTACTGCATCGGGGCTCGTACCTTTTCAGATTCAATCTCTTCTGAACAGAATCCAAAATGAAGCGATATATAGTGCGAGTAGCTCGCTCGCGCACTCGTGCCAGCGCCCGGCTACTGTGTCTATATGTAGCTCACCCGTCAGCGGCAGCTAGCTGTGTGAGGATCAGTTCCCGGTTGAGGCTGCGGCCGGCCGGGTCGAGCAGCTCGGCGCCGACGCTGCGGCGGCGCGAGTCGTGCACCAGCAGGCGCAAGTCGCGGCCGGCGTGCTGTGCGAGTAGCTCGCACGCGCACTCGTGCCAGCGCCCGGCTACTGTGTCTATATGTAGCTCACCCGTCAGCGGCAGCTAGCTGTGTGAGGATCAGTTCCCGGTTGAGGCTGCGGCCGGCCGGGTCGAGCAGCTCGGCGCCGACGCTGCGGCGGCGCGAGTCGTGCACCAGCAGGCGCAAGTCGCGGCCGGCGTGCTGTGCGAGTAGCTCGCACGCGCACTCGTGCCAGCGCCCGGCTACTGTGTCTATATGTAGCTCACCCGTCAGCGGCAGCTAGCTGTGTGAGGATCAGTTCCCGGTTGAGGCTGCGGCCGGCCGGGTCGAGCAGCTCGGCGCCGACGCTGCGGCGGCGCGAGTCGTGCCCCAGCAGGCGCAAGTCGCGGCCGGCGTGCTGTGCGAGTAGCTCGCACGCGCACTCGTGCCAGCGACCGGATAGTGGACTTATCCCCGCTAGGTGGCATTCGACGGCCTGTAGCATTTCAAAATGAAGTCATAAAATCAATACTTGGGGCTTTCTAATTGAAAAATGGATATCTCTAGTTGACAAGGAAAATTGACTAAATGACAAATAGTTACTTTTCACGTTTGCTATATTTGAAAGTAAGGTTTGCGGTGCGTTTCAGAGCACATATTTAGGTCATATTTTAACGTGGCCTTAATCGTATAAACTTACGTTAAATATTATCTTGGCATTTCGGGTAAGACACACCCGTGGTCGCAGGCCCGTTTGTCGTTAAAATACGAGTGATACTTAGTCGTGAAAGTCTAAATCAATATACAGATTTTGGGTCAGACAATCTTACATTAGTTAGAGAGACATAACAGTCGGCCTGTGTCCGGCAGCCACACGCACGGTGGGTGCTACACTACTGTCCCCGCTAGTACTGACCAGCGCACGGAGCGCAGTGAAGCGCGGCCGGACGGCGCGCAGGCGGTGCCACGGCACGGACAGCTGCCCCGTGTCCGGCAGCCACACGCACGGTGGGTGCTACACTACTGTCCCCGCTAGTACTGACCAGCGCACGGAGCGCAGTGAAGCGCGGCCGGACGGCGCGCAGGCGGTGCCACGGCACGGACAGCTGCCCCGTGTCCGGCAGCCACACGCACGGTGGGTGCTACACTACTGTCCCCGCTAGTACTGACCAGCGCACGGAGCGCAGTGAAGCGCGGCCGGACGGCGCGCAGGCGGTGCCACGGCACGGACAGCTGCCCCGTGTCCGGCAGCCACACGCACGGTGGGTGCTACACTACTGTCCCCGCTAGTACTGACCAGCGCACGGAGCGCAGTGAAGCGCGGCCGGACGGCGCGCAGGCGGTGCCACGGCACGGACAGCTGCCCCGTGTCCGGCAGCCACACGCACGGTGGGTGCTACACTACTGTCCCCGCTAGTACTGACCAGCGCACGGAGCGCAGTGAAGCGCGGCCGGACGGCGCGCAGGCGGTGCCACGGCACGGACAGCTGCCCCGTGTCCGGCAGCCACACGCACGGTGGGTGCTACACTACTGTCCCCGCTAGTACTGACCAGCGCACGGAGCGCAGTGAAGCGCGGCCGGACGGCGCGCAGGCGGTGCCACGGCACGGACAGCTGCCCCGTGTCCGGCAGCCACACGCACGGTGGGTGCTACACTACTGTCCCCGCTAGTACTGACCAGCGCACGGAGCGCAGTGAAGCGCGGCCGGACGGCGCGCAGGCGGTGCCACGGCACGGACAGCTGCCCCGTGTCCGGCAGCCACACGCACGGTGGGTGCTACACTACTGTCCCCGCTAGTACTGACCAGCGCACGGAGCGCAGTGAAGCGCGGCCGGACGGCGCGCAGGCGGTGCCACGGCACGGACAGCTGCCCCGTGTCCGGCAGCCACACGCACGGTGGGTGCTACACTACTGTCCCCGCTAGTACTGACCAGCGCACGGAGCGCAGTGAAGCGCGGCCGGACGGCGCGCAGGCGGTGCCACGGCACGGACAGCTGCCCCGTGTCCGGCAGCCACACGCACGGTGGGTGCTACACTACTGTCCCCGCTAGTACTGACCAGCGCACGGAGCGCAGTGAAGCGCG
Source organism: Thaumatotibia leucotreta (assembly GCA_025490895.1). Classification (NCBI taxonomy): domain Eukaryota; kingdom Metazoa; phylum Arthropoda; class Insecta; order Lepidoptera; family Tortricidae; genus Thaumatotibia; species Thaumatotibia leucotreta. The sequence goes on along the minus strand of JALPQI010008426.1, from coordinate 23,031 downwards.
GCCGGACGGCGCGCAGGCGGTGCCACGGCACGGACAGCTGCCCCGTGTCCGGCAGCCACACGCACGGTGGGTGCTACACTACTGTCCCCGCTAGTACTGACCAGCGCACGGAGCGCAGTGAAGCGCGGCCGGACGGCGCGCAGGCGGTGCCACGGCACGGACAGCTGCCCCGTGTCCGGCAGCCACACGCACGGTGGGTGCTACACTACTGTCCCCGCTAGTACTGACCAGCGCACGGAGCGCAGTGAAGCGCGGCCGGACGGCGCGCAGGCGGTGCCACGGCACGGACAGCTGCCGGCCCGAGTCCGGCAGCCACACACGGACGTTGGACGCTTCGTTGGCCGCTAGTACTTGAGCGCGGGCCCAGGGTGTACCCGTCTCCTCGCCCACAAACGCCACGTACACCGAACCTAGTAACAAAAAGTACTTTGACGAATTAACAGTCCGACTGTAACCTCGTAAGGGCCACCATAGTTTTCTTTGAATTTTATTTTACAACTGAACTGAATATTGAACTGTATTAAATTTTGTTTGCAGTATTTATTATTAATTGATTTCTATGAATTTATTTCAAAACTGTATTTTAATTTCATGAACAAAATCTCAACATTAAATGTCAATAGAAGACCTTTGAGATATGCATTGTAAGTTTACAACTTAATTGAACTGAGAGGATTGATAGTAAATGAACGACTAACCTTCCTTCGGCAAGAAAATGAGATCGCTCTCGTCGCGAATGTCATAAGAATTTTTCAAGTCCTCGCAAAGCTTTACGTAGTCCGCTTGCAAATGACACTGAAACAAGTCACAATTAAATCGTCTAATTAAAAAGCAGTTTATCGCTTGTCAATAAATAAAAAAAAAGGATATCTTGAAGAGTTTTAATGTCGAATTTTTAATAAATAAAAATAAAAAGCCTTTAATAGATCCAAAAAATAATCGCAATAGGTAGTAACATTTGAATCATGCAAATAAAAAATCCTAGCATATAATTAGATTTAGGTAGAGTACATATTTGATTTTAAATTATTGATATACGCTAATCTTCATGCTTGCACTAAACTAGTATTTCATTTGTGTAATTATAAAAAAATTAAGACTTTACAAACCAATAAACAAAAATTATGTACCTAAGTGTAATATTATAATTCTACTTGCTACCGTACCTAGGGGACGTGTATTATGTTGTGTTTATTTGTATCTTAATTTAATTCTATTTTTCATTGATGTGTTCTTGATAATATTCAGCCCGATATTAAGTAGAACTATTAATAAAGAATTTTTAATAGCGATCCTAAATTCGGTACCTCTCTGACGTAGAACTTGTCCGGTGACACAACATGCGTGATGACAACGTCGGCGCCGCCCGCTGAACGGAACGACGTGTTTGCTGGCTGCAGTCGTAACGGCTTTTCGGTATTCGCCAGGTCTGGATACTGGAATAATAAGATTGTGAGCCGCGGACACACTGCGCAGATTTAGAGACTCCGGAAAAAATCCGGCCAAGTGTATACCGGGCCATGCTCAGTGTAGCGTTCTGTAATTAAATTACACAAAATCGGCTGGACCGATTATATTCGAGATAGTTTTATTTTAAAGTACTCTATAAGCCTGATATTCATGATTTTTCTTTATTTTTTTGGAACCACCACGGATCAATAGTTAGAGGGGCACACATTTTTTTCATCACACTTGCTGTCTAAGCACGCCATTGCTTGCGCGCGTAGCGGGAGTAACAGAAAAGTGAAATCCCCATTTAATAATATTATGTCTTAAAACTTACTTTTTTGTCTTCTAACACTCTCGTTAGTAATTCCGTACTTACCTCCCTTGATGCACAATGTACTATTTTCGTAATTGTAGTAAAGACGGTTGATTGATTACCGGCAGCTCACGCGTTGTCAAGTCGCACGTGAAGCGTCACAGTCGAACTGTGCCAGAATAATGGTTGATCTGTGTATTGCGACCTATAAGTTAGACGGCTGATTAATTACCGACAGCTCGCGCGTTGTCAAGTCGCACGTGAAGCGTCACAGGCGAACTGTACCAGAGTAATGGTTGATCTGTGTATTGCGACCTATAAGTTAGACGGCTGATTGATTACCGACAGCTCGCGCGTCGTCAAGTCGCATGTCAAGCGTCACAGGCGGACTGTGCCAGAGTAATGGTTGATCTGTGTATTGCGACCTATAAGTTAGACGGCTAAGTGGTTACCGGTAGCGAGGGGTCCAGTAAGGCAGCTCGCGCGTGGAAACGTAACGCGTGCGCCACACTCACGCCGGCGCGCGTCGTCACGTCGCACGTGGAGCGTCACAGGCGAACTATGCCAGAGTAATGGTTGATCTGTGTATTGCGACCTATAAGTTAGACGGCTAAGTGGTTACCGGTAGCGAGGGGTCGAGTAATGCAGCTCGCGCGTGGAACCGCAACGCGTGCGCCACACTCACGCCGGCGCGCGTCGTCACGTCGTCACGTCGCACGTGAAGCGTCACAGGCGAACTGTGCCAGAGTAATGGTTGATCTATATTGCGACCTATAAGTTAGACGGCTAAGTGGTTACCGGTAGCGAGGGGTCGAGTAAGGCAGCTCGCGCGTGGAAGCGTAACGCGTGCGCCACACTCACGCCGGCGCGCGTCGTCACGTCGCACTCGCTGCACGCGCCTGCGCGCCGCACGTGGAGCGTCACTGGCGAACTGTAACAGTGACCAGTGTAAGAGTTGATAGAATAAAATACAATATATTTATTTGGTGTACAAGGTCAACTTAAATTAAAATACATCTTAACCTAAAACAACACCAAAATAGGTGGCACTCGGCATATGACGCTAGCTAAAGTTTTAGCCATGGCGTTGGTTTTCAGGGCAACCATGTGTGTGGGATCCGATATGTCGCGCAACCTACACAACTACTCACTTGGCCACCATCCGCAGTGACATGGCCGTGTCGTCAGGGTGCCAGGCGCCGTCGGGCTCGCAGTTGGCGAGCCGGCAGCGGAGCGCCAGCGCGGGGTAGCGGGACCCGGGCTCCGGTAGCAACGTGGGCTCCGATATGTCGCGCAACCTAATAATAAGTATAGTCTGTCAAACCAATATTGGCAGTAGGAACAAGTTGCTATATGTATCTCGAGTTTTTGAGTCAATAACATTAGGGTAAAGAGACGGTATGATTCTCTCTCTCTGCGCCTCAAGTGAGTAAAACCCTAGAGAAACTCTTCTTGGGTCAGTGAAGGCACTAAAGCAGAGGCATTTACAAAAATTTTACACAGTGCAAGGAAAAGATTTTAAGCAAATTGATTTTATGTCTAGAGTACGATACTTCGTTTTTTTTAACATTAGAAATGAGATAAAAAATCTTGGCGCGTCTCTTTATTTACAAATATTGAAAAACTCTTTATATTAATGTATTTTATTCAATATGAAAACAAAAAAATGCTTTGCTGTGACTTATTACTCTGTAATGTTTATTTTCTATCTAATGCTAGATATAATGAACTATAAGGCTATCAGTCATTTACTGGCATCATAGGTTTACTAAAAAAACTTACTCATTAATTGTAACTCTAGACGTGTATCCATAATCAATACACGAGACGCGGTACGTGCCCGTTCCTTCATCGATATCATCAATACGTCCGCGCCTCCAGTTCTCATGTTTAACAGCATACACCTTCCCTGCAGATTTAATATTATTCCTTATATATAATCATATAAAACATGGCATAATGTCTTAGATGACTGGTAGATTTAGATAGTAAACTTTAAGTAAATTGTAATAAGGGTCACAAATGATCAGATGAGAACTGTGAGGGGTCATGAATAATGAGAACTATGTTCTCTTTTCAACCAGGATAATATAATATCAGAGTTTCCACTTCTCACGTCAAAAAATTGTCAGTACAATCAGTTGGAAAGTTATCAAGTTTAAGTACCAGATTTTATCAGTTCCTATCGTTCCCGTAACAATTGTCATCTCAGCATAGAACAATTTCCGACTTAAACATTTGTACGTCACACAGTGGCCACCATTTTTTACCGTATATTTTTTTAACTACTATCATGATAGTATCAAATGCGGAAATTATATAACGAATATACTGGATAATATGAAGTTGGATTTACTGAAATCTGTTATACTGCCAAAAGTAAAGCTATTACCGACATAAACGTCATTTTAAAAATATGAAATCGCTGCTGGAACGCACATAACGAATCCACGTTTCGGTATACCAAAAGATGAAGCAATGTAAGTTAGAAATAAGAATCGTAAGCATACCGATAAAAACATCACGAAGCTCTGTAAGTGACTGGCACAGTGCTCTCTCCATTTCGGCGAACAGAGCGTCGTCGAGGATCCGCCGCACGTAGAAATGGTGCGGGTCTTTCATATAGGTAATGTGAGCCCTCTCTTGCGTGCCTGTCAAAGAAATGCGTGCAGGGATCGGTTACCGGTTTTTTTTCCACACAAAAGAACGGTTCTAATTTTGTTCTTCGGTAAATAGGTTATTTGTTAATTAAAATACGATGTTGTTAATTCCATAAAATATTGAGTGCAGTACTCAATAAAGAGTATAAAACATTTAAATAAAACCATTCAGAGATGCATTCTTGCGAAAAAGTCCACCGATGTCCCGTACAGTTCTCTTTCGTGACCAGAGGAGTCAAAAATTGGTAAAACATAAAATTTACTAATTACTCAGAAGAAATCTCAAATTATCGGAATGGAATGCTCCTGAGCAGTCGCGTGTCTCTGGCAAGGCATGTCCACAGTATAGACTCCACGCTGAACGAGCTGTCTCGCGCAGGAAGTCCCCTCGTTGAGTACCAAACCGGCTATTCTTCAAGCCCCAAATCACTTATTTATGGGATAAACATCTGCAATCTGGTGTGTTTACGAACTTACCGTCCTAGGTAATGTACTAATATATGTTCGCTCACCTGGTTTTAATTCGATCGATGCCGATGCATGTTTGCCTGTGACGGTGACTGCCTGTAAACTGGCGGCCTTCTTCATTTTCAGTTCTCGACCTAGAATGCAATCTATAAATAAATGCCTGTATCATTTAATTGCATTTCTATTTTAGTTTAATTTAACGAATTAGATTACCTACATTATTGTAAGGTAAAAATCACGGGAAGTCCACTGCTGTACTCGATTAGTCGGATCAGGCGCTCGTGGCATTCGCACGAAGAGTCTACCTCGGTAGGTGTCCTTTTCAGCTATCGCAAGATAACTATTTATTATTTAGACGCAGTGTGGGCGGACCTCCCATAAGATGGTCCGACGACCTGGTCAAGGTCGCGGGAACCCTCTGGAGGCAAGTAGCGCAGAACCGGTCATATTGGCGATCATTGGGGGAGGCCTATGTCCAGCAGTGATGATGATTTAGACAACACTCCAATGTATACCTATAATAATACTGCAATTATGTTCAAATTGGACCGTGATAGTTGCTCACACACGAACTCGCTGCTACGCGAGGATGGACCGTTTGCCTCACGAGGAAATTTTGTCGCTTGTTTAGTGTGAGCCCAGCTAAACTTATGTTTATTTTATATCCCCTCCACTGTGGAGGCGACTGGAAAGGGCGTCTGTCACCTATGTAAATGGAAATAAGATTTTTTTTTCATGAGGTGGATATATAAAGAAAACTTTCTGTACATAAAATATTTTACGCACAGAGCAACGTTCAACACGTTTGAACTCACTAGATTGGCTGGAGCTTTCTTTGGCAGCGCGCATGTCTATAGCGGCCTTCTCCCGATGGATCTCTGACGCTACAAGCGTCGATGGATCCGCTTCAGGTTTATTGACCCTAATATCTGGAAAAATAAATTCCAGTAATACATATGAATAAAAACAAACTAGAAAGGGTTTGTAAATTCAAGGTATTTTTATAAAACTGGCATTTAAAATAAAATCATCATAAACATCAGTCAAACGGATAACATATCCTGTAAAAAGTAACTGACTCGAATAAAAATTTAGGGAAACTATTTGGTACATGTTCGGTTCTGGCGCTTGAGAGCCTTTATATAGGTTGTCAAAATATAAACGGTTATGTTTTCCCATAGTTCCGTTTTCGTATTATATTGATGTCCAGACCTTCTCCCCGTTTTCAAATGTTCTTATTGTAAAATGGCGGGGCAACCAGTTCCCTGCGCCGACCATGGCTCGAAATTTTCATGACCAGTTACAATTTTGAAAACGTGGGATAAACCGCACACCTTAGTCCATTATATTACGGAAAAAAAGTTCACATTCGGATACCAGCACCAAATTTTAGTATGTTGTTAAATATAGCATTTTGTATCCAAAACTGCCGGGAGACACTCTCTCAAAGGTCAAGGTCACCAGTGACGTCATCAAAATGCTTAGTGCCTGATTTCAAAAAACGCTTATTTTTTCCTCAACCGCCCAACATATACCATTGTGTGTGGTATCAATAGAAAGTTCATTAAATATTCTCTAACTTTGTCTTTTCGTGTTATGGCGTACATCTATAAATAAAAAAAATATCGTTGAAAGAATAAAAATACTTTTTTTACTCTTTTCGTACAATGTACATTTCATCAGGAAACAAGCGGTATAAGCAAAAAATATTGTTCTACATAAATGTAGCCAAACTATTATCCTAAAATATACAGTTTAAATCATCGAAATTGGTTGAAAATAAACAAAGTTATGTCATTTTCTATATTCCGCGGCAAACGCCATACACACGACATCCGCCCGCCCGCCAGTTCGAAAATGTAAATTGCACCCAAACTATGCAATTGATTTATACTAATAAGATATGAACTAAAAGCCAATTAATTATACAAATACTAGTTGTTTTAAAAATACTGTTATTATTAAAATAAAATACATCATTTAAGAAAAAACCAAATTAAAAGACATAGGTACTTAGAATAAGGTAGAAAAAAGGTAACAAATGAATAATAATAACTTCTAACTATCAATAAAAGAATATTATGTATATATTTCAAGGTTTTATTCGAAACAGTAAATTCTGGAGCAAGTTCCTTCACATACACAAAGAAGAGTGCAATTTATGCATACGCCACCGTGGACAAGGCACAAGTTCTTTGCAACTTGCAGTTACATCAGGAATCGTTTTCCACAACTGGAATATAGACAAATACTTTCTCTTATTTTTTCCAGCTCCAATCGCAGGGATCAATTTTCTTGTGGATAAGGCAAGGCACTTCGTCCTTATCTTCGTTGTTTGTAGAATGGTCCGCTTCAGATTTTGCGTCAGTTTCAGTGCATCTTTAGTTGGTGAGATCATAAATTAAGGTGAGATGCTTTCGATAGCTTTATAATTTATATTTATATGAAAACATTCCGTCTGCCTATATTTAATTGTTATATCATTTGTAGTCTCTCCGGACATTCGTCATCCAAGTGGTGGACGGTCTTCCTCTTTCCCTCTCTCCAGTAGCCATGGACAGATAGTTTATCACGACATGACTATCCGGTCGGCGAAGGACGTGACCTTACCATCTTAGCTTATTTTTACAACCTTGAAACCCCTCTTTACATGCTTGTTGTGAACTCTGGCCGTGAGCGTGAATCCTCCTGCCCATCGTAGCAGACGAAGTATGCGATTAGAAGCACTCCCCAGATATTTCCGCAATGGATGGATCGCTTAAAAAAATAATCAAACTTACCTACGGGCAAAGTTTCTTCACACAAGCTAACAATATGAAGCACGATACTGAGCACGGAAATCGTTATCCAGGGCAAGCAGCTTACATCAGTTCGTAACAGCAGAATTGTTTCAACTAATAATTCATGGTTAGCTGAAGTAAGAATAACAAGCAAATTGCTAATTTTAATAATTAATAGGTTAATGAATATTCCGTTAGAATGACAACTGTAATCTGTACATATAAAGGTAAAGTCCTCACTTCTTCCTCCGTGACTATGCTCTCGTCTTCACGCGAACAAGCCTATGCCAGAATATTATTTTACACACAGTCGCCGCTGAAACAAATAACCACCATACGTGAGGGCGAGGGTTTTTTTAGAGGGACGGAAACATTGATGTTTAGAGTTGCTTGCCCTGGAAAGGACTTACATGCTCTCGATACACGATGATTAAGATCGTTAGCTTGTTTGAAGAGACTTTTTTGATAAATTTCTTATGCGATCCGTCCACTGCTGATATGTCTCTGATTGCTTCTCATCGCATGTAATGTTATGTTTTGGCCGGAATCGAGTGGGCTGTCGAGTATCTTGTGTGCTCATTCATCCCTTTTCCGTTGCTGGAGCTGTAGGTTAATGTCACGGCTGCGTTACCCCATTATTTCCTTCTAGTCTCCTTGTCTTTTTGCAGAACCGTAGAATATCCCTGAGCAACCCTATTCTTTCTCCTGCAACCTATCCCTGCCAAACACATAATGCCGCTGCGTATCTACATAACGCATTCTACCAGAACATGCTGACTAGTTTCGTCTCTCCCGTAATGTAAACAGGCTGCTTAATTACTTATTCCCATCACCTTAAGATGAGATCCTCAAGTCAATTTTTTCCAACTTCGTAAGTATCGGGTTCTCCTCACGTCATTTTATCTGTCCATGGCTATTGGAAAGAGGGAAAGAGGAAGACCGTCCACCACTTGGATGACGAATGTCCAGGGAGACTACAATTGATATAACAATTAATTATAGCAAGACGGAATGTTTTTATATAAAAATAAAGCTAACTAAATAGCGGTAAAAACTTTATGTTCACATAATACCTGACTGTTCACATGTTCACATAAACTGACTCAACATCTAAAGCGGACCATGCTACAAACGAAGATATGGACGAAGTGCCTTGCCTTATCTACAAGAAAAGTGATCCCTGCGATTGGAGCTGGAAAAAAGAAGAGAAACTATAATCTATATTCCAGTTCCATTATGGAAAACGATTCCTGATGCAAGTGCAAGTTGCAAAAAACTTGTGCCTTGTCCACGTAGGCGTATGCGTAATAAACGTTTTAAATTGCACTCTTCTTCGTGTATGTGAAGGAACTTGCTCCAGAATGTAAGTTAATAATTTGCTGTTCAGAATAAAACCTTGAAATATATACATAATATTCTTTCATTGATAGTTATAAGTTATTATTATTCATTTGTTACCTTTTTTATCTTACTCTAAGAACCTAAGTCTTTTAATTTGGTTTTTTCTTAAATTATGTATTTTATTTTAAAAACTACAGTATTTTTAAAACAACTACTATTTGTATATTTAATTGGCGTATAGTTCATATCTTATCAGTATATATCAATTGCATAGTTTGGGTGCAATTTACATTTTCGAACTGGTGGGCAGGCGGATGGCGAATGTATGACGTGTGCCGCGGAATATAGAAAATGACATACCTTTCTTTGTTTTCAATGGATTTCGATGATTTAAACTGTATATTTAAGAATAATCGATTGGCTACATTTACGTAGAACAATATTGTTTTCTAATACCGCTTGTTTCCTGATGAAATGTACAGTGTACGAAAAGAGTAAAAAAATATTTTTATTCTTTCAACGATATTTTTTTTATTCCTAGATGTACGCTAAAACACACATAGACAAAGTTAGAGCATATTTATTGACCTTTCAATTGATACCACACACGATGGTGTACGTTGGGCAGTTGAGGAACAAATAAGCGCTTTTCGAAATTAGGCAGCAGCCATTTTGATGACGCCATTACTGGTGACCTTGACCTTTGAGAGAGTGTCTCCCGGCAGTTTTGGATATAGAATGACATACTTAACAACATACTAAAATTTGGTGCTGGTATCCGAATGTGAACTTTTCCCATACATACGTTGCCGTAATATAATGGACTACCTGTACACAACACGGGAGAGACAACGGGTAACTTCGGCGGCGCTTGTGCGTTGCCTAAGGCCTCGGTCGTTTTGACCAGCCGCCGCCGGCCGCCGCGGCCAGCGTGTGAACTGGGTATAAAGGCCGATTCACACGTATTAAGTTGTCAAGTAGTCAACTAAATTTTAACTTAATTTTAAGCGACTTAATTTTAAGTAAGCGTTTACACGTCGTAACAGCTAAGCTCTTTAGTCCGCCCGAGATGAACCATCAATAGCGCGTTCAAGTCAGTAATTAAATTCGTATTAAGCGAGGTTTTAGACTAATTGCGTTTAATATATTCTTCAACAAACTTAACTGTAGAGTTTTGCAACCACTTCGACATTTTTGAAAAAGATATAAATATATTATAGGCTCCTAACCGTTTCCGACCACGGCGACTGCTTCAACTCCATTGTTGGCGCTCATGTGCTCTCGTGTGGCTGACGTTATTCAAAAAAGATGTTAACTCACGAACATACAATTGCAACCGCTCCGCCAAACTTATACAGTTTACTAATATTTAACTAAATCGTACCTGTCCAAACGTGTCAAGTGGTAAGCCACGCCCACCCACTTAACCGAAAAATAGACGGAATTCTAATCTACTTGCTTAAGTGCACACTAAATTTTAGCTTGTAACTTATTACTAAATTGATCGTTTACACGCTTTAAGTCACTTAAAATTAAGTTAAAATTTAGTTAATTACTTGACAACTTAATACGTGTGAACCGGGCTTTATGGTCGTTTTGAGATCGTAGCCGCGGCGGCCAATCGCGGCAGTTTCCGAGGGTTTTGTTTGTGAACGGACGTGTGTGATGGAAAAAACTATAACATATCTACTGCTTAAGGAAGAAGAGGAGGAGGACTATCTAATAGTATTAAGAAAGCAGAAGAAAAAGAAGAACAACATAATTATTTAAATGTAGAAACACGGAGGGTGCCTACAATATTTTGATCACTAGGCATTTAAATGATGAACTAAAATTTGTGGAATATTTTCGACTATCACGGGCGGAATTTTCGACAGTACTAAGGTTGATTGAACAAGATTTGACGAATCCATCAACTAACGTCCATCCCAACCCTATTTCTGCTGCGGAAAAAAGTTTTTATCCTGCGAATCGTACAATATACTGTGCACTTTAACTAATTCAATCAAAAACTCGTCACTTTCCTTTGTAAATTTATCCATATTGTCCGAGCGTCCACACGCCGCAATGCTCCAAAATGACTAGAGACGCGGCGGCCAGCGGGCGGCAGTAGCGGGCGGCGCGGGGACGCCGCATGCGGCGGGCGAAAACGACCACTCCCGAACATTCCCGAATACACTATTCACACGCTGCGGCCGACTGGACGTCGTCGGCTGCGGCTGGCGGGTGAAAACGACCAAGGCCTAACAGCACGTAGTCGCTTACAGGCACGGGTTGCATCACTTCGACCTTCAACCCCAGTCCTGGCTTCATTAGTAATACGCTACTTGACTCATATCAAATTTAGTGCAAAAATTATTATTTTCTGTAGTATTTATTGAAAAGATCAATATTTTTCGATTACGGTGTATTAAAAGTGTTTGATGGGTACATTGGGTACATATTTTTTATTGAAATTTTTTATTTATTTTTTATTTCGTACTCTGAAAACGGTGTCGGCCATGATGTGACGCCATAGGATCTTAAACTAACTTCATGTCGAATCTTACACGAGTGAAATTCGCCATGGACATGTAGGCAAAGGCATGTAGCTTTGCTGTGACATTGACATAACATAAGTGACATGTCGAATGTTTGTTTTCGGTTTGAATGACGTCACACCACAGATAATCTAAGCATTAACATGGCTAGTATCGTTTTCGCGCGGTAACGAAAGTTCAAATTTTAAGTTACAATTTTGCGGTTTTCTAGGTCGTGAAAAAATAGATTTATATTTTTTTTTCAGTTTATTGATTAATAATATAAGACAAACTTTAAAAATGGGTCAAGTAGCCTATTACTAAAAGGTGGGATAAACCGCCCACCTGTACGGAATGTGGGAGGGAAGACGGGAGTGCTCGGCGGCGCGGGCGCTGCAGTTAGCTGCCGCGTCGCGCGCAATGAGTAGCGCGCCTGCGCGTTGCCCACTAGCTGCACGTAGTCGTTTACCAACAGATACAGCTTACATATCTTCGACCTTCAACCCCAGTCCTGGCTTCTATAGTAATTACTAAAAGGTGGGAAAACCGCCCACCTGTACGGAATGTGGGAGGGAAGACGGGAGTGCTCGGCGGCGCGGGCGCTGCAGTTAGCTGCCGCGTCGCGAGCAATGAGTAGCGCGCCTGCGCGTTGCCCACTAGCAGCACGTAGTCGTTTACCAACAGATACAGCTCGCATGTCTTCGACCTTCAACCCCAGTCCTGGCTTCTATAGTAATTACTACAAGGTGGGATAAATTGCCCACCTGTACACAACACGGGAGAGACAACGGGTAACTTCGGCGGCGCTTGTGCGTTGCCTAACAGCACGTAGTCGCTTACAGGCACAGCTCGCATGTCTTCAACCTTCAACCCCAGTCCTGGCTTCTATAGTAATTACTAAAGGTGGGATAAACCGCCCACCTGTACGGAATGTGGGAGGGAAGACGGGAGTGCTCGGCGGCGCGGGCGCTGCAGTTAGCTGCCGCGTCGCGCGCAATGAGTAGCGCGCCTGCGCGTTGCCCACTAGCTGCACGTAGTCGCTCATCAGCAGACATAGCTCCTCGCTTACGCACACCCTGTGTACGAGCGAATATTAATCATTAACATACAGGGCGTTCCAAACTACAGGATATGAAGGGAAAGTACCTTAAATATCGTTGGGGATTTCATAATAATTCATAATTCGTTTATTGCATCCATGGTTACATTAGGTGTTACAATCTATTTACAGTAGATACACATGGACCCTGATAGGGCACAGCAAGTCTTAAATCTAAATTACGCTAGGTGTGAGAGACTACTTGTGAATTCTAATTTAATTTAGTAACTAACACTTAAATTTAATAATATGGATTTTGATGAAATAAGACATTGTCATTTTTTTCAGTCAGAAATTCTGCATCACAGATTTTCTTAAATTTATTTAATTCGTCTAGGAATCGAACCCATTCAAATATAGTTAAAATATACATCTTCTGTTTTATGCTGCCAATCGAGACCATGCACATAAAAATCATTCTTCTAAAGTAACATAGTATCTCAGAAGAAAGAAATGGGGTAAAATGACTAAAATTAATGAATAAAATTGCAAGAAAATTATGTGTTACTGGTCATACCTCTAAAAATAGCTACTTGTCATACAAAATCTATGAAAGCTATATTACTCGCTATTCAAAATAATAAAAAGTTTATTTTAACCAAATTGGAATACTCGCCTAGTAGGCTCAGAGTAAAGAACTTGATTTTGTGGCCAACACGCTAAGCAAGCGCTTTTTGGATGTAGTACGTGATTTTTCGTGTGGTATAAAATTTTTGAATATTCTAACGACAATCTTAATACATATTTAATAAGCAGTCACTTTAGGATGTCACTATCGTTAGGAAAGCAATAGAAAAGAAACAAGTTGTTAATCCACAAAGGACTATGCTTTGAAATTGTACAAACCTACGTTCTGTGAAAAAAATATGATACTTTTTTAAATGGCAGATATTATCAAGCTTTTAACAACAAAGTGCTTTGGAGGAAACTAGTACTGTATACTTATTGTTAGAATACATACTTCAATTTGTCCTTGTCAGATTCTTCTTTAGTCAAGCACCAGGGTTTCTCGATTATATTTTTAGCTTCTTCGAGTAGCGCCGACAGATTCGTCTAAAGTAAGGAGTGAAGTCTTAGTATCAATCAGAATACAGCATAATAAAAAATAAATATCTTGGGACATCTTGCACAAATCAACCTAGTCCCACAGTAAGCTCAATTAAGGCTTGTGATGTGGGTACCAGGCGACGATATATATAATAGATAGATACATATAGATACTTAAATACGTAGACAGCCATGACCAAGGAACAAATATTAAAGATATAATTAAAGTAACTTAATAAATAGCCTTGTAATTACAATTAGCCAGTGAAATTTACCGTTTGATTTTTCTCGCTTTCCAGAGCTGATTTCAAGGCTTTAATGAGCTGGTTAGACTGTTTAATTGCAGTAGCAACGTCGTCCCTGGCGCGGAGCAACGAATCCCGTTCGATGCGACGAAGTCTCGCCACATTCTCCATCACCTAGCGACAATAGGCTTTATGGCTTATGGACCTTATTGTATACATTATACACCGTAGGCTGTTTAAGCCCGACCGATTTTAACAGTGTATTCCTGTGGCCTATACCACAAAACTTTACAAGCGTACAATTTTACAAAATTGTATAAAATCCCATACAAAAAGTTGTCCATTTTGTAGAATTGTACGCTTGTAAAGTTTTGTGGTATAGGGGCCAGGCCTCTACACCACAAAACTTTACAAGCAGTACAAAAGGTCTTTTTAATGGCGTTGGTGCCATAATAGTCTCACTAACCTCATTAATTGATGTCAAAAAGTGAGAACAAAACCTTTCAAAAATTAGGTTTTTGTAAAAAAAACGTTAAAACTAATTTTAAGTGCCAGTTTTATGAATAACATTTACTTTTTATGTTAAAATAAATACATTAAAAAATAGTTTAAAAAAATTTTTTTTCGCCAAAAATGACAAAAGTCATATAATATTTTTTGTTTGTTATTACATCAAAAATGCATGGTTAAAATCTTTCGGGTTATAAGAGCCCACGGTGTATTTCAATGTGTATCTAAAATTACTTTAAAATCGAATAAGTTATTTGCTTAAATGGATGCAGTTGAGAAAATTAAATTTTATTTCTTTATCCCTACGTTTCGATTGATATCTGCGCGCAGAATAAATATAAATGTACGCGATTAAGTTCCCGTCTGTTTAAAATATGAGTAACGAAAATTATAAAATTATTCCTATCACCACAGCAAATAACAACAATAGTTACATTTATAGTTATAATCACTGGTGATAAAAATATTAGAAATAAATACCTCCTCTTTGTGAGTCTGCACAACTGCATGCAGTTTCGAGAAATGCTGCTCTATAGCCTCTGTCACCTGTTGCAGCTCAGGCGAGCCGCTATTGTTATCCATTTCCATAAGTTGGTGGCCAATATCCTAGAACAATTACTTTGGTTAAAGAATAGTGTAACAGATAATTATATGACAAAAAGTAGAATAGAGTTGATGTCAAAGTATTAAGGCACTATAGACAAACAGTACTTACAACAGCAGTTTTGGTTAGCCTCCGGAATGTAGTATCCACTTGGGGAAATATTTCACGTAAATCTGATAAGAACTTTTCATTCTGTAACAAACAATAATTGGACATGGTAGACAGTTATTTTCCCAACAGGGTTCAAGCCTTTAAAGAAACAAAACCTTGTCAAAACTAAAAATAATTTTATTTAAGCATTGATTTAATTCCTTGAATAATAATAATAAGCAGCTAGAATAAGAATATAAGACTGTTATTTCCTACAGTTGAACATTATCTGATATTTTATACTGTGCAAAAATTGTTACACCAATGAACACTGTAAAAGATGAATGATAATATTTTATATAAAATAATACACATAAAATAATTATTTTTAAAGTTACACTCAATATACTCAGTGGCCCTAAACTACCATTACTTTACAATAAAAAAAATATTCATAACTTACAATTTCGAGAATAGGCACCACATCATGGTTCTTACAAGACTTCTCAGATCCAACCATCAGACAGTCCATGCAGATGGACTTAGCACATTCTTTACAGAAATACTCCAATGATTTCTGACTATGAACTTTGCAGTTATTTGTTGTCATTTGCTGTTCAATATTCTGGAGGACATGATTCCTGAATACTGCAAAGTTCTTGTGAGACTTATCAAAGCAAGCCTCGCAGATAACTGTGGCACATTGTTGGCACATTTTCATTGTTATGCCATGACATTCTAAGCATTGTCCTAAAAAAATTGAAAATCTAATATAATTCAAGCTAACAGACAAGTTTTATTCTCTGGCATAATCATAGTAATGAAATACACCATTATAGTCTTAACGGAATATAATTTGATGAAAAAGGGCAAGATTTTAAATCTTTTATCAATGGGAGATAGATATTTATATTCTAAAATTCTTAATGAGATGAAATGAACTACATACTGTGTGATAAGATTCACTTAATATAATTAATAAGATTGACTTGCATGAGTTATTTTATTCAAAGTTTTAGTCAAAACATTATTGTAAACATATAATTTTGAACTTTTTATTTCAGGCTAATAAGCGACCTTCACAGATTTGTTCCTAGGGGGCTACCGTGATCTCACAGCGCAATTCAGTTTAGGTTTTTGACAGTTATGCTATAGAACTGACACATCGCAATTCAGATTATTTAGGTCCTAAACTGAATTGCATTAGTAAAGTAAAGTTGAAATAGGGTTTTAAATTAATGTCTAACTTCATTATTAAGTAGGTTCATATTAATTGAATAATTACAATACATTACAGGTTCTAAATAACTTTACCTTGAGTTTGGTCAGTGCTATCAAGTATAGCTTGCAAGTCTATAAAGTAATCTTGTGGTGACTTCTCTTTTACTTCTGGATTTTCCTAAAAAAATAATATTAGCATTAATAAAACTATAAGGGTACTAGTTTGTAAAATAGGTGTACCATATACATATTATTACCATTACTTTATTGTCATACAAAATTTTGATTATTATATTAATCAGGACAGGACACAAATTGATTAACCTTTTGAAAGCCATAGTTTAATGTATGTATAACACATACTGACATCAAGCTATTTATGCGAGTCTTGTAAACAAGATAAAACTTCATGTAACTTTGACGCTCAATGAAAAATTTATAGCAGTTAAAAGGATAACATATAATTATCAAACAAGTGAAATGAACCAAAGTAATGACAAGTCCACATGAAGGTAAAAGTCACCAAGAAAGGTTTTGAATAACTGTATGGTCAATATGACTTAATGATTAGGACCATAACTTTTATAAGAGATTTTTCCGATAAGAAATATTAGGATATTCATGATATTTTTTTTAATAATGCTTGATTATATTGTGACACAAGTTTTAAAATACATTAGCAGAATAGCAAAGCAATTTAGGACCTTAATATTCTTTGTATACACACAAGCAGCACAAGATTTATTTGGAGGGAATTAAATATAAGTCAGAGTAATTGCTAAGAAATCCTGATCCTACACACTTTTGCTATATCCCTCATCTGTAGTTGCTAAGGATCAGTACAATGGATTTTGAATTACAATTATGAATTGATTTGGGTTCAATATTTATTGCAAGGATCCTTATCAAACTAAGACAAAGGGATAATGCTACAATACTGGGCAAAAGTTTAAGTAAGTTTTCACTCCATGATTTTGGTACACAATTGACTTTTGTGGGATATTTTTTTCAGTCAGCAAAATATGATTTACTGATATCTTGCTGTTTCGAAAGCTGTTAGATATTAAGATTAGTCTGCTATAATTTCTGGAGTTTCATACAATACAATAATAATTTGTGGGTAAGTGAAGTTGTAATTTTATGATGATCATTAGTAAGAACACCTTGTGAGCTTGAAAGCCTATAGATGCAAATACTGCCTCAGTTATCTGAGCTGTTCAAAACTAAAGATTAATTGAAAAGAAGTAAATTTAGAATCAGAGGCATATTACTTGAAAACAAATTACAACTTTAATGCTGAAAATTTATAGCCCAAAAAGAAATGCCTATTTTGAAAGAAAATTAAGGAAGCTTAATCTTTTGACTGGTACTTTATGTATGTGCAAACGCGAAAGTAAACATTTCAGAGTAGTTACCCCAATCAGCTCAAGCACCAGTTCCCCCAGCATGCTCACATTCACCGGGAACAGCTTATGCAGTCGCATCTTATTCTGGAGCAGCTCTGCGACGTCCGAGGCATTGACATCCATCGTGCGTAGACATATCTTACACTCTATAGGATCGCCGAGCTTCAAAATGTTGCGGACGCAGCATTCGCACATAGAGTGGCCACATTTTAAAAACAGTGGAATATTCGGTATTGTCTCCGGCGCCAAGCCTGTCGGCGAATGAAAATTAACATTGTTTTCAAATAGGGATCTGGCAGAAATCTAATAGGAAGAAATAAACTTACTTTTTAAACTGTATGCTTGACAACAATTGAGACACGACTTTTTATTTCTATCATTCATTTTGATATCCCTGAAATATGACTTAGGTTAACCTTATTCCATGACTTATAATGATATTAGCCTAAGGTCCAAACCCTTCATACGGTTTCTAAGATTATCTCTTGAGTATAATACTAGAACAATAATAGCCGATATAATCCTCAAGAAGAATCACAAAATTGAAAATAACAAACGAAACGAAACGAAAGCAAACCAAACCATAAACAATTTTCTTTACTTTTGGTTTTGGTTCGGAATGACATTTCATACAAGTGTTGCTATTTGAAAAATATTGTCTAAATTATATAAAGGTCCATTACATGTACCCGACTGTCCAAGCTAAGTCCATCGTTAAGCCAAGCCAAGTCGATCGCTTATTATTATAATTATTTGGAACGCGCCGACGCATTGACAGTTGATACTTGACTTGACGTACTTGACAGTTTCGTTTCATTATGCAAATAAATATTGCAAATGCGTTTCATTCATCACATCAAACAAGAGTATAATAATAGTATCATCACATTAATCACATGTATCTGTGTGAATTTTGTAATTAATTTGTTTGGATTTGTGTTTTGATCGAGTTTGTTGGGATTACTTTTTGTTTGTAACCAAAACACTGACTATTACGTACATTTTTACCAAAAAACTAAGTGTACCTCAACCTATGGATATCTTAAAAGCTGAAATTGCTAAAAAACGGAAGCTACTCGAGGAAAAAAATGTTTTGGTAATGTTTAAAACAAAATCGACTCCTATCGAGTGAAAAATTTGTGCCTAATAACATAATATTAAATTTCACAGAATTCCAACAAAAAGTATTTCAAAAGAGGCGACCTGCTGGCTAAGGAGCAAGAGGAGTATTTGAAGAAATATGGTCAAACCAGTAAAGAGGTTGAGGAAGATAAGCACATTGAAGAAAAGAGGGAAAAAGGTACTTACCCTTATTGCAGAAACTACTACTAATACTTAACAGTAATTAATTTGTTCATTTTTTAATTATATTTTGTATATCTACTTTAATATCTGTATATTTATATAATAATGGATTCAGGGCACTATTGGGGTTGCTGCGTTTCTGCAGTGCGTCAACAATAATGATTATTTATTTATTATATAAAAAATGATTTGATTTGATTAAAGCCAAGAGACAAGAAAGCAATGAGTCTGAGCAGTCTGAAAGTGCATCACTGCCCAGAGCTGAGGTTATAAAACGGTTAAGAGAGAGAGGCCATCCAATACTACTATATGGTGAAAGTGAATTACAAGCATTCAGAAGATTGCGAAGGATTGAAATACAGGAACCTGAGGCAAACAGGGTAAGGTGTTCAGTTCTCAGTCAACCCATAGTCCTAGTTTATTTTGTACATATATTTTAAGTGAATACATATACACAACTAATACCATACCTAACAAATTGTTGTATATTTTCAGGGTTTTCGAAATGACTTTCAAGAAGCTATGGATAAAGTTGATGAAGCTTACCTTAATGAAATATTAGCTCTCGGAATTGGAACGCAAGTAAGAATATATTTATAGTTAATAAACAATGTTTTTAGAACAGTAGTACTTGTTAGTGTTGTTGTTTACAACAAATAAACACAAAATATTTTATTTTACATGTAGAATATTAAAATTCATCGTTAATGTAGGTATATCTCAAGTATTCGTATAGTGACAAGTATTACATGAGCTAAATATTAACCATGACACATTTTGTTCAAACTGTGATATTAAATTCATTCAGTCCAATTTAACACAGCTAAAAATAAAATGCTTGTGGCAGTTTTAAGTTTAGGTATAAACTTCAGGCTCATGATTTTATTTTAGAGTGACACTGAAAAGTCATTGAGAGAAGATGCCTTGGATGATTCCGTCACATATGAATTTATTCAAGAAATGGCAAAAACTATGGGGCAAGGAGACAGGAACCATGATATGAATGTTATCATGACACTGTTACAGGTAAAACTATGCTTAATTTGAATTCCCCTGAGAATGTAAAATTATTTACAGTGTCAGCCAGTCAGGCATTGTTTACAATATTTTTCAAAGTATCTATTTTCATTTTTAGTTTCTTTTGACAATGTGGGGCCAACAACTCAATTCTGCAACTGCAGCTGAGAAAAATACAGTAAAACATAAAATGACACGTGCAACATACACTCAGACACAAGTGTACCTCAAACCCCTCATGAGAAAACTCAAGAAGAAAAATTTACCTGAAGACATCTGTGACAGCCTAATGGAAATCACAAAGTGCTTATTGGAGAGAAATTACATAATGGTATAAAGATTATAAGTATTATTTTGTTATTAATTATTTTCTAGGCTTCTCATTAGTACTAATGAGAAGCCTATATGATACAGACATTTATGTATATATTTTATCTTTAAATTTCATGTAAACTATGTTGGCCATTTATTCAAATATATCGTGAAATTATGCTAAAAGGTAAAATTGATGTTTTCTATTCCCAGGCAAGTGATGCATATCTTCAGATGGCGATTGGTAACGCTCCGTGGCCTATCGGAGTAACTATGGTTGGTATTCACGCCCGTACAGGACGAGAAAAGATTTTCTCCAAGAATGTAGCCCATGTTATGAATGATGAAACTCAACGAAAATACATTCAAGCCCTTAAAAGACTTATGACCAAATGTCAGGAATATTTCCCGACTGATCCTTCAAGATGCGTTGAGTATACTACAACAGCGCAATAAATACCTAAATAATTATGGATTTTGTTTTATTAATTTTTTTACCTGTGAACCTTATTGCTAATGTAAATAAGGTTGACGATGGCCAGTAAACTGTACTGCGTTTGCATGCTGTTGACTATGACACAAAATATTTCTACCATAGTCAGTCTATCGTCAAGTCATTGAGATTACAAGACTTAGGAGAACCCTAGTGGCATTATTAATCTTTCATCATCATCATCAGCCCTTGAGCGCCAACTGCTGAGCATAGGCCTCTCTTCGCGTACGCCATTCGTCCCGGTCTTGTGCCAATCTTACCCAAAACCGAGCCACAGATTTCGTAATATCGTAATTAATCTTTATAAACTCTTATTTGATGATTACTGTACTGTACGAGTTTTATAATATAATATAATATAATAAACATTTATTCATGACACACAAGACAAAACAGTATATATAAAACAATGAGGGTTTTTGATACTTTTTCTGCCGCTATGGGGAGGTGAGATGGCAGCACTGAGGCGACCGTATAACGAACTGTCAAAATAAATACGCGCATTTAATTTTCAACATATTTATAGGTTTATTTATTCTGAAAACCATTACTTTAGTCATATTGTTACCTAAAATAAATGAATAAAATAGTTCCAAGTAAATTCTCATGAAATTAACAAAGTTATAGTAATTATTTTGAATACCAGTGACTTTGAGCGCCTGTTTTAGAGTTCAATCTTCAGTTCGACGACCATGTATTAGTCGTAATCCATTACAAAATCAATTCTCTTCCAAATAAAATAGAATTTCAATATTTTAGGCCCAGGTGCCTATGAATAGTATGAACCTGACAGCTGTCGAGACCAGGTGCGTACGAAGCGCCGCCCTGGGTCGCGTTTTATAAAGTTACAATTTACAATTTCGCTGTTTGCCTCTCTTTCTAGACAATACGTGCGTGCGTTAGAGAGGCAAACAGCGAAATTGTAAATTGTAACTTTATAAAACGCGACCCTGGTGGCAGAAAAATTATCGAAAACCCTCATTAACAAAGAATAGTTGGTGCATCACGAAATGGACCCAACTCAGCGTAGTGCTAGCCCGAAAGCCAGCGCTGGGTCGCGTTTTATAAAGTTACAATTTACAATTTCGCTGTTTGCCTCTCTTTCTAGCCAATATGTGCGTGCGTTAGAGAGGCAAACAGCGAAATTGTAAATTGTAACTTTATAAAACGCGACCCTGGTCTTCCGTAGGGCCCATTTGGTGATGCCACTGGTGAAAACTTTGGTGTTTATGACCCCTTTGTCACTTGAGCGGAATAGGTGATTTTCTGAAATGACGTTCACCAAGGCGGCAGCACTGAGGCGTCAGGTCCAGAAACTTGTCTAAATTCTCAGAGCTCCTATAGTTTCGTGTTTAAATGTTTTGTATGAGTTAATAAAATTATATAAAAATGCCTTCTAGTTAGTTTTTCTTTGGAGCTAGACAATTGTATTTCTTAGCGGGACCTTACGGCTAAGTGGCGCCAACTAATGGCATACGTTTTCCAAAAAAACCCTCGTGTTTCCGACCGTATTACACAGTTGAAAACTTGAATTTTTAACATTAGCAGGGTCGCGTTTTTTAAAGTTAAAATTTACCTCTCTTTCTAGCCAATGAGGGTTTTCGATAATTTTTCTGCCACCAGGCGGCGCTTCGTACGCACCTGGTCTCGACAACTGTCAGATTCATACTATTCATAGGCGGGCCTAAAATATTGAAATTCTATTTTATTTGGAAGAGAATTGATTTTGTAATGGATTACGACTATTACACGGTCATCGAACTGAAGACGGAGCTATAAAACAGGCGCGCAAAATCACTGGTATTCAAAATAATTACTTAAACTTTGTTAATTTCATGAGAATTGACTTGGAACTATTTTATTTATTTATTTTAGGTAACAATATGCCTAAAGTAATGGTTTTCAGAATAAATAAACCTATAAATATGTTGAAAATTAAATGCGCGTATTTATTTTGACAGTTCGTTAAACGGTCGGCTCAGTGGTGCCATCTCATCTCTCAATAGCGGCAGAAAAAGTATCAAAAACCCTCATTTGTGCATGCGCTAGAGAGGCAAACAGCGAAATTGTAACATGTAACTTTATAAAACGCGACCCCGGGGTCCCTACATGGCAAAAAACAACAGGCTCAACAGTCAGTCGGGCTGATCGG
>JALPQI010008425.1:0-45951 GCA_025490895.1 Thaumatotibia leucotreta | reverse complement strand
CTTTATTCAATTTCCACAACTTACATGGTAGGTATAAAAACAGAGAAATTAACAAATAAAAGGCATGCAACTTACAGCTAACTTGCAGAAGAATCACAAACAATAAATAGTTGTTTTTACCATGTGTGAGCTGTCAAGTATCGGTTACATTCGGTTACGTTGGGTTCATTCGAGACGTAAAGCAGGCCATGGCGCTTGCTCGAATATATAAGTGCGTTCGCGATAGAATGCTATGCGTATCGACTATCGAGTAAAACTTAGCATAAATCGATACTTGAAAACTCATGGGACGGCTACGGGTCACTGAGCCAATGGAGTAAGTAAGAGTCAGCCTTTTATTAAAAGTCTCATTTCGTAGCTCACCATAAGGACGAGATTGGCGTAGCTTTAGATGAATTATCTATTTAAGTGTAGTTTCAGAAAGTGAGCGACAGTCTAGCAAACCAGATTATCAGGCGCCGGAATGTGTATTCCAAGCCTTTTTTATTGCAAAGTTGCTATTAATCCAACTAAAATTAGGTTATTATCAAACCGCGATTAGAATGGGATTCGAAAGTACTGTTGACACAACAGTGTATAAGTCAATCTGGAATATATTCATAGTTATATTTATATATTCCTAGTTTAAGTGCAGAGACTTACAGACAATAGATTAATTAATTACTCACTACATCTATAAACAACTCTTTTCTTGGTAAATGAAGGGTCATTTTTGTTGTGTCAACAGTACTTTCCAATCCCTTTCTGATTCCGGTTTGATAATACCAGTGAGTAGCTTATAATGAACTAAATTGACACATCATCCATGCTCCCGTATCCTGTATGCCCCAATATTATTTACCTGTATCACATCGTCCTCAAACGTGTTCCTCGGGTACACCTGCTCGACGTCCAGGCCGAGCTGGCGCAGGCGCAGCCCGAGCTGCGAGAAGTAGTGGTCGAGCAGCGGCCGCAGGTGCCGCCGTCGGAACTGCGAGTCCGAGCCCAAGAACAGGAAGTACATCAGGTCCAGCAGAGGGCTGCCCAGCATCAGCGTCTGGTAGTCCAGCGTCATGATCTCGAGCTTGCCGTTCTGGATGTTCAAGGAGTAAAACTATTTATTGTAGGCACCGTCAATATTAGTATCTTCTATCTAGGTCATCGAAGACCGCAAATATATTAAGAATTACCAGGCCATCTTATGTCGCTCTAACTAGGTTGTATCAGATATTATGCTAGCGTTCGTGGTATATATGTCGAAGGCGGATTGTATAATCCGCCGTATTACAATACGCCTAGCCGGATTACAAAACAGCCCTGTTTTGTAATACGGCGGATTGACGACTAGCCGGATTGAATACGGCTAAATGAAAATCAGGCGGATTGTGTTCGACACCAAACGTTATTCAATGCGGCTAGCCATATTGTAATACGGCGAGTCATGAGCCGCCGCTTTGTCAGTTTTTGGTTCCCATTTCTGACACTCGCGGCGTTGCCTGTCATAACAACAAAAATGGCGTCGTTTGCCGGGAGTGTTGTTGTGAATTTACAAAGTTAATGGTGGAATAAACGACGAAAAAGTGTTAAATATGTGCGAAAACAGTGAATTTAAGAAAAACTTTGATGAACAACTAAGCAACTTCTATAATTCTCAAAGCGGAACGTTACTAAAACCCTGGACCAAAGAGAGAGTTTTTGAGGTTATAGATCACATAAAATCCGCCAAAGTAGCCATGAATGACGGTGTTCGGCGGAATGCTACCCAATATTACTGGTATAATAAATACGCGGTGAAATTGATTTAATCTTTAAATAAAGTAAACCAGAAGACCCTACAAGTATTAACAGACGTTCGAATTTGGTCCTCTCCGCACCGACTCTATGTCTTTTAAATAACATTTTGCCCATTCTTTTCTTTCTGTTCATTAATTGGTGCTGTAGCGACAATGGTTGCCAAAACTAACGCGATTTTAGCTTTTTTGGATAAAATCGGAGGCATATGGACATGATCACTCTCTAGCACGAAAAGCACTGGACCGTTTTTGAACGGTGCGATGGTGTGGCGAGTCGAGCGCACGTACGAAGCGGACCAAGTTCGCGGTGCGGAGTGGACCATATTCGAACGTCTATTCCTACTGTTCGAGTAATACCCACGGAACAGTATTTCGATACTTTGATGGAAATTCACAAGGTGGGCACGGTGGGCGTGATAAAATGCAATGTGCTATATTAATAAATATGATTAAAAAGGTTATTGTAGTAAGATTTTTCTTATTAAAAATGTAAATGTAACATTTTTAATAAGAAAAATCTTACTACAATAACCTTTTTTAATCATATTTATTAATATAGCATGTTTTTTGATGGCTGTATCTTGTGAATTGTAATTTAAAAATAACTGATACCTACCATAAATAAGTACCTAATGTTGGTTACTTAACAATTAAGAAGATTATCTTTGTTCGATTTCTTCTTTATAAGTAAAAATGTTGCAATTTCCACATTGTTTTATTTTGTAAGTATGGTCAGATGGTCACCCTACAATCGGAATAGTTTTTCAATACGGCTAAACGTGGGCCGCCATATTGAAGAACGTATCGGAATGACAATCCGGCTAATCGTCAATCCGCCGTATTACAAAACAGGGCTGTTTTGTAATCCGGCTAGTCGTATTGTAATACGGCGGATTATACAATCCGCCTGCGACATATATAACATGTTAATGACGGTGAATGTACAAAAAATAACTTAACAAGACAGATAAATCTTAAAACGAGTACAACAACCCAACAAAGGGATATGTTCCCTGTTATTATCTCTCCCAGTAAACCCTTGAGCAGTTAAGGAGAGCTACACCTGGAAGACAGACAAACAAATGTTTTTCCCAACAACTAGTTAAATTTAACTAAGATAGGTATAGCTTTAAACAAACACGTGTAGTTACATAATACTTATCTGAACAACTTTCCAAGTACACATGCTCGATCGTTGTTGAAAACAGTGATTTTAGAGGGAGTTAAACATTGCAATAATCAGACTCCGTCAGGACACCAGTTACTTGTGACTGCCCACACTAAGCACTTACATGTCGCCGGTGCATGAGGTTGCTGGGCCGGAAGTCGCCGCGCACCAGCATGGTCTTGGTCCGCGTCAGCCGCGCCAGCTCCGCCGCCGCACAACTTACATGTCGCCGGTGCATGAGGTTGCTGGGCCGGAAGTCGCCGCGCACCAGCATGGTGTTGGTCCGCGTCAGCCGCGCCAGCTCCGCCGCCGCACAACTTACATGTCGCCGGTGCATGAGGTTGCTGGGCCGGAAGTCGCCGCGCACCAGCATGGTCTTGGTCCGCGTCAGCCGCGCCAGCTCCGCCGCCACGTGCTCCACGTCGCACAACTTCTCCAGTTTCACTCTATACTCGTCGTCCAAAAACTTGCATGTGTACTTTATGACGAGAGCCAAAGACTTGAATACCGCGGGGTTATTCATATAATTATTTTCAAAAGGTTTTACAAGATTTTCGAATTGCATCGGATTTTCTTCCTTTATTGCGAGTCCTAGAGCATGAAATTTTGCCAGTTCTGTTACTGCTGTAGACGCGTATTCCCAGGTGTAGGTCTCCATTCTGTCAAAATTCTTGTAGCCCTTTACTTCAAGATTCTCCATCACCAGAGTTTCCGCGTATGGTGTCAAAGTGTGACCGTAATATTTAGGTATTTGCAACCTGTTGCTTTCGTCTATGTTAAACTTGTTGTACATTTTTTCGTAAATAGGCACTAGTTCATTGTAGAAAATGCCTTCCGTGACGTATATTAGTGTAGCATTCGGATTACTGGCTCTGAACTCTTCCGCAAAGCAGGCTACCTTGGCAAACAAGTGTAGCTCTGGCTTGGTCGGCGCGACGACTGTAGCTACATACAATATCGATGAATAATTAGCTCCTTCGGACGAAATCGGTTTGATGTCAATTTTGCCATTCTCATAGTTTTCCTTCTTAGCAATTTCCTGGACGAGTTCTCTTAGATGTTCCTTGACATTCGCCATCGTAGCGGAACTAGCGGATATATAATGCAATTTCTGTACGGTACGAAGTAGTTGAAATTAACAAATGAGACAATTGGCGATAGTCTTATATATGTTAAATTTTTTTGATTAATATCCTACATTTGTCCGATATGGAAATTGAAAATAATGACATTGCTGATTGCATCTCATGTTTGTTAGATTATCATGTAAATCTGTCTATAAAAAGTAGGTACTCGGTTTTTAATGGAAGTTCGAAAGAAGCGATAACTTGCTCATCACTTTACACATCGGATAGCTGCCTATCTGATTATCAGATAGGTATTGAATTTCAGACAGATTTTTATATGCCCGGTTTAAAGATACTTCATAAAATTGAATTCGGCGGTTGCTTTTTACAATGTTGACCTTAAGATACTATCGGCGGTTCATCGTGTATAGAACAAAATAAACTTTTTTTATTTTAAAAGATCAACATTTTAAATAAATTACAAATTACGCTAAAATGAAAAAATAAATAATAATTTAATAATAATAATTTATTCATTTATTTGCACAGCATTACAGTTGTTAAACTAATACACTGAGAAAATACAAACTATACAAACATTTTAAGCATAACGTATGTTACAAATTTACAAAGTTGATACACTTGACGGCCTATTATCCATCGCCTCGCAAAAATTCAAGCATTCCCGATATACAAGCACCCATCGCCATGCAAATAAGTCGCACTCGGGTGCTGATAACAAAAGCGCATTTAGCAGAGCTAGGGCACGTGGAATGGGAGAGTTTCTATGTGCTACCGTACGCGCCGTGGCTACCGATAATAGGGGTCGCACACGCGGCCTAAGGGCGATTTTTTTCAAATCAGGCACAAAGAGCCTGACGAGTCTCTCTACCAGTTCAGGACAGTCCGAGCCGAGTCACCTCGCAGAACACGGCATGCGAAAGCGAGCAAGCTGGAGTTGCGCCTTACTTCTAACGAGTTAAAGCTCAGACTCCCCAAAATGAATTTAGTCGGATATAAGAACGGATAGTATCCGAAAATCTTTTTGTAGTACATTCGTAAAAAAGTTTTTTGGACCTTTTCCAGAAGTAAGATATAGGAATACTCGAAGGGGTTCCAAAACGCGGATGACTCCAGCTTGCTTCTCACAAGAGCGTGATATAAAACCTTAATGGCACCTGGATCACTGAAGTCCCTGACGTTACGCATGACAAAGCCCAACCTTCGAAAGCTAGTAAGTGCAAGCGCTTTGATGTGGTTATGGAAGGTTAAGCGCGTGTCAAAAATAATCCTTCACCGTGTCGACTCTAGAGATAAGTTATGTTCCGAGTACATATTGAGCATGTTTAGGAACAGATGCTCGAGAGTAACTCATCACTTGACACTTGGCAGTATTAAAATTGTTGTTAAGTAATTAAGTTTGTTGTCCAGACTCCACTGGAACACAGACAAGATATCTTCCTGGAGGGACTCACAGTCTGCATCTTTCTCAACACCATATACCAATTTAAGGTCATCTGCATACAGCAAACAACGAGCATTTCGAATAATTAAGGGCAAGTCGTTGACCATAATGCCAAACAAGAAAGGACCCAAAATAGAACCCTGGCTGACGCCTGATCGGGTGTGGTATTTGTCCGAAACGAAATGGCCATGCTGGACGAATTGCAATCGATCACGCAGATAACTGGCAAAGAAATTAAGTAAATTAGGGCTGAAACCAATAAGATCCAGTTTGTTCAGCAAAACATCGTTATCTACGCGATCGAATGCCTTGCGGAAATCAAAGTAGACAACATCGACCTGCATCCCCCTGTCGAGGTGCTCCGAAATGGAGTCAACCAAGGTTAGGAGGTTGGTGTCAACAGATCGTTTAGACCGGAAGCCGTGCTGAGAATCAGTTAAGAATGGCTTAACCTGTTTGGATAGTGTTCGGTGGAGTATGGACTCAAACAGCTTCGCAAGCGCTGAAAGAATAGCAATCGGCCTGTACAAATAAAGGTAAAACTTACACTCAAATTAAAATATTCCTAAACAATCTACCTATAAAAAGAAAATACCTTCCAAAAGATCCGCCTGCGGCATGGTGCCCATACTGCCCGTGCCACAAAATAAATACTTAAAATTAATGATCAGCAGCTCGTCGCCTCAAGTCAACATTACAGGGATCTAAATTTATATTTATTTTTGACGTCATTAAATCTGGACTTAATATGAATGTGAAAATGTAAAATAAATACTTAAGTACATTTACTTCTTAGTTGATAATAGTCCAACATAGAACTTTATCACTGCTATAATATTGGAACAGCAAGCTTTGGTTCACCGAAAGCTGCCTCTTAATGTTTTTTACATCGATGCTACGAAATCTTGGAAACCTGTTTCTCGTAACAGTCAGAACATTTGGGTTACCTACTACTCAGTAGTATTTTGTATACTCAGTATAATACGCCGGTGACTAAGGAGACAACGGCCTTCCTGATGGTAAGGTTACCGTTACCGAAGCCTACAGACACCAGCTTCTTCTAGGAAATTCACTTGCGCGTTGCAGATCCACCGACACCGATTTTGGTAATATATTTGAGAATTTGCAAAATATCATTTGAGATTTACCATTCGCATTTCAGTGATGGATAACATCATAAGGCCTAATAGGTTCCCATCCGGGTTGGAACTGTTGGGAGGTAATGCAGGAGGGAGACGGTTATGTAAAAGGTAGTGCCTCGCCAACCCTTCGGAGGAACGGTGTCCAGTGTACCCTGAGCTGCCACCGTGAGATAAACGCGGACTTCATTTCGATCGCTATCTATCTTTCTTTGATTAGTACGGTCAAACTTTACATTAAACTCGCAAAGCATGCAGTGTAGCTGCATTTTTGGTGTGTTGTTTAGACACCACAGGGCACTATAAAACCACATCTTGTATAGTACTGTCTCTTGTTGTAGTATGTGAAAAACGTGTATTTTTCAAGTCTTAATCCTGAATACTGCGAATACGCACGTACAAGCGGGAGCATCATTGCTCATAAGAAAGCTACAGGCGCATCAGGTTTAGAGATGTAAAAGACATTGAGAAACATTCTCAACAATCTTAACATGCCTCCGGGACCGCGCAGTTACTTCTGACGGCTTCCGTAGCTCTGACGGGGACACTAGCTGTGTGGGAAGCCGGAGGTCCCAGTTTCGAATCTTGGAGCATGAGGAGCTTCTGTTTGTGTATTTACCACAAATATGTATGTATTAGTTTTTAGTAAAACATGCCACTTTGTCGCTTACCATAAAGACGAGATTTCCTTGTATCTTCATATGAATAAACTGACAAAGCGGCTTTATGGCAAACGACAAAGTGGGACGTTTCACTAAACCCACTCACATACAGGTTGCTCGCGAGCATTCCGAAAGATTTTAACTATGCATTCTAGACATCAAAATATATTTTATTCTTTTTTTTAAGCTTTCTAAGTAATACTTTTTAAAATTTCCAGTACTTTTTATCATAACAACAATTTGTTTAAATTATTTATTTTAATTGTTTTTTTAGGTACAGGTTATTTTGTCAAGTCTATTCGTATTTTTTTATTGTCAGGCAAAAGGTGTGCTAATATTAGAACACATTGTGGTAGCATTGTAATCAAAAATAAGTTAAATAACGAGTTACGTCGAAAAACTTATTTCGAAAAAAGGTTGATTATCTCTGACACCAAGCCGAATCCAGGAAATGTTATCTAAATATGGTCAGGAACCCAGCATTAAAATCTTTCGGAATGCTCACGAGCACCTGTATAGTTATTTGTTCCCCCGACGTGGTTGTGTTTTATGTAGATTTTTTTATTTATCCATCCATTTACCTATCGTCGAAATACCCACAGCACAAACATTAATTAAGTACTTAAACGAATTTATACCGTGGGGGTGACTACGAGTACATTTGTGCAAAATGTTCCATGACATAGGTAGGTATTTATTATTAAATTAATTTCTACCAGAGACTTCGGAACTCAACAAGAGCAGAGTTTACCTCTATATCTAGATTGGGCGACAGTGAATCACTATACTTTTGAAATACTCGTATAACTGTGTTATTTTGTATTAGCGCCCAGATTTTAAAAAATAATATAATAATATTTTTTTTTTTATTTCATAAGTAAGCACAGTATAGTACAAGTACATGTTTTGTAAGTACATAAGCTAAATCCTAAATATTATCTTTTACTTCATATAAATGAAGAATTATAAAAACGATGCGTTTTACCTCCCGTACTAGTTATAAACTGTATCACGGTGAGGTAAGATTCGTCGTCCATATAAGTATTTATGTGACATGAAAAGGAACGGTAATCAGTAGGTAAGTAAGTTGGTGTACTACGCTACGACTAGTCTGCCAAAATGTATTTGATGCAAATGTAATTTAATTTATATGTATACATTAATAATTATCTATTGTAGGTTCCTATTTCAACGTAGTTTATACTTATGTATAGAAGTTTTATATTTTTAGTTTAACTTTAACTTAACATTTAATATGATTTAATACCTACATATAAAAAACTAGTGTTAACATATTACTTAACAGCTATGTTACATTTCAGATCGTCTTATTAACACTCAATATTACGATGATTGTTAGGTATGAGCTGAGCTCAACTTAAACGTAAACAAGTAGTATATGCACAAAATGCAGATGAAATGTTCGTATACGCTTATAACTAAATAAATCTATATAATCTTAAAACAATAAGTATTATAGTGCTGTATCTGAGTGCAAAATTATCCACTGTTGTGTGTGTATGTGTGTGTGTGTGTTTTGTGTGTGTGTCTGTTTGTACAATGATAACATTTAAATTTTTAAGCCATTTATTTTAATAATTCTTCCGTTTCTTCATAACTAAGGGTTTTCAAAAATGTATCTAACACTTTTTTACAATCATAATAACTCAGATAACGCAATTGCACATGTTTACTAATACGATTATATACTTTAGGCCCAAGTGTTTTATGAAATTTCCGAAAAAATGCTGACCTGCATGTAGGGATAGAATACACAAGATCGCATCTACGGCGCATTGGAGAGTAGTCAGGTAGTTTTTGATGCTGCATTGATACGAGAGCTTTTATAAAAAGTTGTCTTATTGTGAGCACTGATGTATTTTTATACAGAGTACTAGTAGGATATCTGAATTTCTTGAATGTCATAACTTTCAGAACGGCGCGTTGGGCACGTTCAAGTACCACAATATGAGTTTTGGCAGCTCCTCCCCAGGCAGTGATGCAGTAAGATGCAATAGATTGACAAAGTGAATAGTATATAGTTATTAACAACTTACTGTTACATACATGTCTGAGGTTTTTAAATATATAAATAAGCTTCCTTACTCTTGTAGTCACATTTAAGATATGTTTATTCCAGTTAAGGTTAAAAAAGGAAGTCCGGGGCCCGTTTCTCAAAAGCTTGTAACTTGTAATACAAATGGACTCACTTTTTTACACTATTCATTAGATAAGGCCTTCCGCTTGTGTTACAATACAAGTTATACAAGCTTTCGAGAAATAGGTCCCTTCTCTGAGTAGGTATACGAATATCAATATCACTAGGTAAACTTCTGCAAGACAATACCTTAAATTTCCCTTGTCTGCATCACCGACAGTCTACACGGTATAAGGGCTTGTGCATAAATCACGCGAGGTCCTATAGGGGGGAGTGGGTCCAAGAAAAAATCACGAAAGATCACGTTAGGGGAGGGGGGGGTACAAGGAGACCTCACGTGTATTTTTCTATGATGACCAAACTAAGAAATATTGTGATTTTTGCGGCGAGCGAACGTTAAACGTTGAATGAGAAAATACAACGTGAGACTGCTGGGGGGGGATAGCTAATAAACTCACCAAACATCAAAACATCACTAAGGTCAAAAAGTAACCGAAAAAACCTCGCATAATTTATGCACGAGCCCTAACTGCTCTCCACTAGAGAGCGGAGTGTTTTCTTTGCTACAGTCGTTGGCAAAAATCCTGAAAAAGTGATACCTATCCATTTTAGTTAGCGAGCGAAACTCGGCGCCCAAATCCCATCTAAGTACTTACCCTAGGCTACCAATACCATGTACCGGAACCGAATATTTAATCCATTTATTTATAAGCTATATGTAAATAATGTAGTCAGTTCAAGTATTATGGGAAAACGAATCAACTTAGTTCTAATGATTTTTTTTCCATTCAAATTAATTAAATTAAAATGTATAGGTACTCAATACATAGTAACTACATAATCCAATAGGCACAATACAATCAATATCCCAAACAACGATAATGCGTTAGGTCCGGGTTCGATTCTCAAACTAAAAAATATTTGTTTATATCGATTTAAGAATTGCGTGGATTTTTACTTGGCACTAAACAGTTTAAAGATTTGCATACACACGTAAGTTTTAACTGAACAGTTTGACTGAACAGTTAGTACTGATCGTCTGTGGCCCGCTGGAGCAAGTTTCTCTGTGTTAAAGGTGCGTTTAAACCAAAAGAGCATTCGCTATTCTAACCCCCACTCTACGAAATTCTATCGTTACACAAAACGTGATTGGTTGATTTCGTAGAACGGGGGATAGAACGGGGGATGTATTTTGCTAGAGGGGGATAGAACAGCGAATATGCTCTTTTGGTCTGCATGCACCTTTATAGGTAGGTAGTTGGGTCATTTGCAGATAAAGTGTACCTTTTAATTTTTTTTGCGATCATGGACTGTAATACATCATTTTACTCGGCATCGTGCGTACGTTTCAGTTATGAAACAAAAAAAGTATGTCCCTAATGTCATGAAAATAAGTATGTAAATTGAGATTACTCAGTTTAGTTACTCCCATACTAAATGTATGAAACGAAATGTAACGAAACTGATAAAAAAAATCTCAAATTTGTTACAGAATTTTTCATACCTTTAGTATGGGAGTAACTAAACTGAGAAACCTCAATTTAAGTACATACTTATTTTCATGACATTAAAAGGTACACTTTTTCTGCAAATGACCCAGTTAAGTAAGGTAAATTATTTTATACGGGGTGCTTGAAAGCATTTTGAAAGATTTTAATGGTTTATTCGACTGCCTGTGCTCCATGGATTGGCTCTATTTTCGAGTAGTACACCAACGTGAAAGTACCGCTCGAAAATAGAGCCCAACGCAAGCCCGACGACTTGGTCACGAGTACCCCATGATGAGGATCCTCTTAGTGGATCGAACATGTCGAGTAATTTATCGACATAAATGAAATGACCCGAGTAACCCGTTTTGCTATATATACAGGCTGGTCCAAACCTTGACGTCAAAAAATTTTTTTTAGGGCTATCAGAATATACCCCATGTATGTTAGCCGATTTTTTGTAGTTTTCGAGTTATGAATTTTTGAAATTTTTTTTTTGACAAATTCTGTAATGAAGAAATTTATTGATAAAAAAAAAACTATTGGGTTTTTTTAATATTTTCTTTTTGTAAAAGTATTACTACAAATAAAGCATTTACTGACAAAAAAAAATGCGTCCTCACTTTGATACAAGTAGGATAAAAAATACCAAATTCAAAATTTTACGTTAAAAATGAATCAAAATAGTATTATACGTAAACAAAAAAAAATAAAACATATCCCAAGGATTTTTGGTAATGTAAAGCCTGCCCTAGACCTTAAACCTTCGTAAAAGCAAAAAACTTATCACTTAAGTACTTAATAATGAGGATTTTTCGGAGTAGTCGGTCAAATAAACTTAAAAAGCATAACATTTTTAAGTAGTAAAAAATTACTTGAATAACTACACAAATTGAGTTTTCGTGGTATTTTCTGTCTTTGTTTATTGATAAGAACAACAAAACAGACGAAATTTCACTTTATTTTTAAATAAAATATTTAGAAGTTTTTTTTTAGTTTATTTACCTCTCGCTCCGACCCCTCATAAAGTTTTGTCATTCGGGTATTTCGCTAATCAGCAACAGGAATCTTTATTTCATTGATTATTACCATTAATATTGATAATGAATATAATGATAACATTGATGACTTTGGCTTATTGTCTGTCAACTGCACTTACGATTTGCACTTCAGCTCTGTACACGACAGGACGTTACCATCTTAATTATTTAGTACCTCATCAGAGGCCGCGAATCTGATGACCGTATAAGGCATGCAAAGCGGGCTATAGCACAATAAACAAAAACATCGGTAATTTAACAAAACGAGTTTTGTAGTGTGGACTCGGCAGATTAGAGTATAGTTTAGTTAGACGGCACGGTCAGTGATCGAGTCTACAGTCAGTCGCCGGCGCTCCTCGCGACATGACGGACGCGACCGCGACCCCCGCGCCGGCGCCGGCGCCGCTGCGCGCGCTGCTCGCCGACATCGCGCGCTCCCGCGGCTACCCCGCCGCCGCCGCCGCCGCCGTCACGCCGCTCTCCACCGGCGGCGGCAACTACACCTCCGAGCTGTTCCTCGCCACGCTGGCCGCGCCCGGCCGCCCCGACCTGCGCCTCTTCGCCAAGGTCGCCAGCATCAACGGCAAGCTGCGCGACGACGCGCCCATCACCAAGTTCTACGAGACCGAGAGATTCGTCTATCAGCAGCTCGTGGAGGTGTACGGGCGACTCGAGGAGAAGAATTCCGTGCCGGCCGAACACAGGCTGCGGTTCCCGAAGTACTACGGGTGCAACCCTAAAGTGTTCGAGGAGACGATAGTGCTGGAGGACCTGACGGCGCTCGGGCTGGGCACGCACGACCGCCTGCGCTCCATGGAGTGGCCGTACGCCGCCGCCGCCGTCGCCGAGCTGGCCAAGTTCCACGCGCTGTCCTTCGCCTACGAGCGGGACGAGCCCGAGGAGTACGCGCGGGTGCTGGAGGAGCGCAAGTTCGAGTTCGGGTCGGACGAGGAGAGGATGAAGGAGGTGTGGGCGGCGATGGTGCGCGGCGCGCTGGCGGCCTGCAGGGAGGAGGCGCGGCCGCGGCTGGCGCGCTACCTGACGGAGCAGGCGGCCTCGCTGCGGTCCCACTACGAGCCGCGGCTGCGGCCGGTGCTCACACACGGCGACTACCGCCCCAGTAACCTCATGCACAAGCTCAAGCCGGTCAGTATTCATCAGAAGCACTTGTAGCCTCTTCATTGAAGAATGTTCAAAGATCAAGTGGCGAACTTGATCTTTAAAAAGTGGACAGACTATGAAGTATATCACATTACCTAATTACTTTTACGTATGTTGTAAAATTAGGTCTTGGGGCCTATCCACTAGTCACGTCATACGTCTTTGGCCTCTTTTGGACCCCTCCCTTTCAGGACCCCCCTCCTAGCCAATATGACGTGTAATTTATTGCTAACGTTTTTTTTAATAACACTTGTTCCGAGTTTGACATCTGGTTATGTTTAAAAAATGTTCGGCAGAGAGTAACAAAAAATCACACGTGATTTGTCCAACGAAGCCCTATGGTGATAATTGGTGATTTTTTCTTGACCCTCCCCCTATACAGTATGACGTGATTAATGGACAAGCCCTTATTATTGATGCTGCTATCAATAAGACAATCTTAAATCATGTAGGTACGTAAAGAAGGGCCGCTGTCAATGTTCGGGCCATTTGCATAAATCTCGGATTGGCGTTGCGAACGTGCGTAGTCGCGTCGCCTATCACGTAATATTGTGCGTTATTAGTTCCCCGCGTGCAACTATTTATATCACAAACAATGTCTCACCGAGAACGCGCAAGGCTTGACGGAATAAATCAAAACTTCAAACGAATCATTTGACGGAAAAATCTCATGTAATTCACTTAGGCACCTATTTATCCGTTTGAACGCTTTTCCTCTCAAGTCTAAATGTAGTAGAATTAAGACAAGGATTACTTAATGACTTATGAGTATCAAATGATAATGATCATTTCATTACATTGTCGAACATTTGTTACAGTAATTTCTGACGTTGTTTAGTTGTTAATTAAGTGACAATAAAAAAGATAAAACTAAAGACGGATACTACGAGTTGTGACCTAAACAAGATACAGCCTAGAAATGTACCTAATATTATTAGTTATTACTTCTGTCACATTAGTCGATTGCGCCTGTAGTACAGTTCACCAAAGTGCTCAAAAGAATCTGAACATCATACCTAACGCCATTACCATTACAATAGAGGCCTAAATTTTCTGTGAGCACACTGGCTGCTCTACATCTATATCTGATGGCGACTGTACTGTATGAAGAATTTTAGACAGAGATTATCTACATGTCCGGGATGCAGTATCTAATATACCTACAGATCAGCAATACTTTCTTCAAATGTAAACCCTTCTGGGAAAATGAATGAACTCATTGTAGTTTTGACCATGTGCTTGCTTAAGGTGCGTGCAGACCAAAAGAGCATTCACTGTTCTATCCCCCACTCTACGAAATTAACGAATCACGTTTCGCGTAACGATCGAATTTCGTAGAGTAGGGGGATAGAACAGCGAATGCTCTTTTGGTCTGCACTGCACGCACCTTTATACAAGTTATACAGCAGTCATTGCGTAGGAGGTTACCTAGATATACCTAGATACGATACGGTCACGTGGTGTCAGGGACACATGATATTTCTTCAAGGCACTTTCAAAAGGTTAATCTCTCTTGCAGGACGGCAGCGTAGAGATGATGGTGGTGGATTACCAGACGGTCCGCGCAGGCTGTCTGGCCACCGACCTGCTCTACCTCGTGATGGCCGGCGCCGACGGAGCCTTCCGCGCCGCCCACTACCGCCGCCTGGTGGACGAGTACTACGCGCAGCTGTGCGCCGCGCTGCGGAGACTGCGGCTCGACCCTGACGAGGTCTACTCCAGGGAGCTGTTCGACGAGGAACTGCAACAGGTACGCTAACATGACGGCGCCACTACCGCCGCCTGGTGGACGAGTACTACACCCAGCTGTGCGCCGCACTGCGGAGACTGCGGCTCGACCCTGACGAGGTCTACTCCAGGGAGCTGTTCGACGAGGAACTGCAACAGGTACGCTAACATGACGGCGCCACTACCGCCGCCTGGTGGACGAGTACTACACCCAGCTGTGCGCCGCGCTGCGGAGACTGCGGCTCGACCCTGACGAGGTCTACTCCAGGGAGCTGTTCGACGAGGAACTGCAACAGGTACGCTAACATGACGGCGCCACTACCGCCGCCTGGTGGCCGAGTACTACGGGCAGCTGTGCGCCGCGCTGCGGAGACTGCGGCTCGACCCTGACGAGGTCTACTCCAGGGAGCTGTTCGACGAGGAACTGCAACAGGTACGCTAACATGACGGCGCCACTACCGCCGCCTGGTGGACGAGTACTACGCGCAGCTGTGCGCCGCGCTGCGGAGACTGCGGCTCGACCCTGACGAGGTCTACTCCAGGGAGCTGTTCGACGAGGAACTGCAACAGGTACGCTAACATGACGGCGCCACTACCGCCGCCTGGTGGCCGAGTACTACGCGCAGCTGTGCGCCGCGCTGCGGAGACTGCGGCTCGACCCTGACGAGGTCTACTCCAGGGAGCTGTTCGACGAGGAACTGCAACAGGTACGCTAACATGACGGCGCCACTAGCGCCGCCTGGTGGCCGAGTACTACGCGCAGCTGTGCGCCGCGCTGCGGAGACTGCGGCTCGACCCTGACGAGGTCTACTCCAGGGAGCTGTTCGACGAGGAACTGCAACAGGTACGCTAACATGACGGCGCCACTAGCGCCGCCTGGTGGCCGAGTACTACGCGCAGCTGTGCGCCGCGCTGCGGAGACTGCGGCTCGACCCTGACGAGGTCTACTCCAGGGAGCTGTTCGACGAGGAACTGCAACAGGTACGCTAACATGACGGCGCCACTAGCGCCGCCTGGTGGACGAGTACTACGCTGCGTCACTTGCAGCTCGACCCTGACCAAGTCTACCCTAGGGGGATGTTCGACGAAGAAAGTATGCCGCATAGAAATAGCTACCGGACCGAGGGCAAGGGGAGGTACCTGATCCCATGTTCAGAAAGTATATCGACGGTTGAAAGCCAAATTGGTTGAAGCGACATTTTTGGTGAAGACTTTTCTGTGTATTCAGAATCAGCATTTTTTTTCTGCGTCGATTGGTTTGGGGGTTTGGCCAAATCAGAAAACTTTTTAATAGGTAAGTACTTCATAATAAACATGGACATTAGATACTTAAAATCCATACAAACACAGCCACGACCAACGAACAAATGTTTGTGATAAATAAATACACAAATAAATGCCCTCGCCGGGATTCGAACCCAGATTCGTAGACAGGGTCACTACCAACTACGGAGGCTTACAAAATAGGGGTCGGTTTAGGAAAAACATATCTACGTGTTTTGAGAAATAAATATTACATTTTGATTCTTTTAATGCATTCGCTATATAGGAGCAAATGCTTGCATGGGGCGAAAAAGTCCGACTAGAAAATTGAAGAAACCTTTTTCCATACTAAATATTTTTCTTTTTTTTTGCCAATCGACGCCATTCTTATACTAAATCAATTGTTTCATAGGGTCAACTATTTCATGACTCATAACAACAAACAAGCTACAAATTAAAGAAAGTCATTTATTTACCTAGTTTTCAATCAATAGCGTTGTATTAAACATTGCTTCTTATACTCGTAGTCGGTTTATTACGCCTAGGTATCATAAAAACACCGCGACGCAAAAATGACGCAACCTCTCCTAAAAAAAAACTATTGTAAAAATATAACAATGCATGACTTTGTTTGTGTTTTGTGTTAATAATTAATGTAATTAAATTATGTTTATCAAAGGGCAAGTTTAGCCTAACTAGCCTAGGTCTTCTAGATAAACATATCATTGGCAATGACAACACAGATGATGATGACTGATTGAGTGAATGTTATCATATCAGTCTGAGGCGGAATATTATCTATTTACCCATTGTCCCCACTGACACCACACTTTGTACTTCCTTATCATCAATGTTAATAATTAGATCTCATTAACTAGTGATATCATATTTTGCATTCAATGCGATTGGAATATTCCATGAAACGTGCATTAATACGATTATGTACTTAGTAGGACTAATCAGATCAAGCAGGTAACCTTCTGGAGTTAGGTGCATTTAGAGTACAAACTTTATATTACAAGTACCTACGTAGGTACTTGAACCTGGGGTGAATTGGGATGGCGAAGTGAATAGGGACAAAAACCGAGAATGGCCTTTACTTCATAATTTCTTCAAAACTAGTAGGTAAATACAATTTTCGAGTAATTAAAAATAATAACAGATTATATGCTTAAAATAATGACAATATTGGACATGAATGACGGTAGCATTAGGTTGTCAAACAGTGTAAAGTTGACCCTGCCTGTAAACGACCGGTGAAATAGAGCTCCATTTGAAAAATGGTCATTTCTCAAAAAAGTTTTGTGTTTTGTAAATGTCGTATTTTTAGTTTTTTTCTTTTAGGGATCGTTTGTATGCGTCTCAAACATATCAAAAATGTCAAAGGCACCGGTATCACTTAACTATTTTAGAAGTTATTGTTTATTTAAATTCAGGTGAATAAAAACACAGGTTATCGTCAATAGTAGCAGGTCAACGATAAATTAGTATTCATTAGTATGACACTTTTAACAAGTTAACGACAAGCGTCGCTACCCTGCTTCCGTAGTCGATCCCCTGTAATTTGGTGGTCTTTCACCTGAATCGGACATCATGCACCTGCCTATCAGCATTATAATTTGCAACATAACTCTTAATAAGTACCTTTTTTTGAAAAGATAGTAGGTAAGTGTTATGTTATTATAATAAGAATCACGAGTACCTACTGTCGATTTAAAAAAGAAGAAAGAAAGAAGAATTGGTCAGATTCATCATCATCATTTGTGTCTATTAAAAGTCTATTATAACCACAAAACCCTGATCCTATGTACAGTCGAGTGCATTAATATATACCTAGACACATTTGTAAGGGATCAGTATGGAGAATTGTATATATATTAATGCCCTTGACTGTAGCAGCGCTTGTAATTTGCAATACTACTGCATTGTGTGTGCATCGGCGAGTTGACTTATTGCACTAGGTTGGTGATTATGCGGTATCTTTTGCCATGTAATTAGTCAGCTAAGTTGCCAAGGTCGTCCAACGACATAGCTGAGTGCTGGGAAACTAAATTTCCTTGGTTGTCGTGTATAGCCGTTAAAAAGGTTTAAAAAGTTGTTTTTTGACAATACGCTCAGCGCGGGAGTGTGACGTAGCGGCAGTGGGCGCTCGGCGGTCACGCACAATCTCCAGTTCCCTGTCGATTTCATCTCAATTCTCGTCTTGTAGGTCTCGTAGCTATCTACTCTGTGGATCTGGGTCAATGGTTCCATTCACAACGTCAACAAACTACTAATATTTGTAATCTCACGCTCGTTGCAATTGTAAGAGGCCGCTAAAACAGTATTTGAGGGTCGTTTTCCCGTTAAAAAGTCTCCTTCGTTTTGTCGGTGGATTTTGATATCTTAAAATAGGTTAGATCTCTTCTTTATCGAACCTTATTTATGAAATCAATCGCCGCAGTAATCTAATTCCGAATCAGTGGAAAAGTTTAATAAAATATTTAGAGATAAAATTACTAATGGAACTCGATATAACACCCTTTATCGAACGAACGTTCAAGTTTATGCCTAATTAATGCCTTTTATAACAAACATAATTATGATCACAAACAGGAAAATAGGTAGTGCATGTAAATAAGTATAAGTACTTACACTATGTACATACCTACATAGGTACTTAATGGTAGCTAGGAAGATATCAACTATAATAACAAAATACACACAGCTAAATTACTTCTCATTAAAACTTATAGAAAACTCAATATTAATGATTCAGCCTCCGTAATAACTATAATGACCCTGCTTATGAAGCTGGAGTTTCCGGGTTCGAATCCCATTCATTTGTGACGAGTTTATTACAAATATTTGTTTCTTGTTCATGCTTATCTTCTATTATATATATCGTTCCTTAGCAGGTAGGTACCTAATCACAACACAAGCCTTAATTTTATTGAGTTTACTGTGGGACTGTTCATCCCAAGAATGCAATATATCACACTTACTGTCAATATCAAAAACTTGCAGTCTTTAACAAAAATCATAAAATTCGTCACAAACCTGCCACCATTACTGCCACTAGACTGTAACAGGCCAAACGCCCACATCGCTAGTAGGTATCCTCACGGAGCCCCGGCCTCTCACGGACCATGGTCATAATATTTAAACGCAATGACTGGATAAATGTTGTTTTTGTGATTACAATTCATACTTCGTGTCTACATATTATAATCTCAGCATCAGTGATACCTAAGTAGTAGCAGAGCGTATACTTAATGCGATGAGCGTAACATACTAATTAGAGGATTATTTCGATACATATTCATGCACTAGACTGGTCCAAAAGACTAATACACTTTATTTACATCACATAATGAGTATAATGACATTACCTAATAGAATATAAACTATCGTCAACTAAACATGAATTAAAATAAAAGGGCTGCGCACCCTCCCTCCCTACTGGTGACAATTGGTGATGATTGGTGATTTTGGGCAACGCCCCCCCCCCCTCCCCCCTAGTTCAATCTCACGTGTATTTTTGCACAAAATAGTCAATTTGTGCAAATGCACTCAAATCGTTTTTTACGCAGGTTACAATCAACAACACACCTGTGAGCACAGGCAAAGTGCCAAAAATATGTAAACAGAACTTTATTGCCTGGACATAAAGGTGTGTATACATATTTCTGGCACTTTGTCTGTATCCACAGCTGTGAACCTGTGATGTCGATTGTACAATTTATGTCATAGATATATGAAAGAGAGAGATTTGTAACGAAGCGAAATTGTAATGAGTCTCGGTGTCTCCGAGGTCGGGCCTTTGCCACGCTGTGATTGGCTAAAGCGCTACCATATGATGCGGCACTAGAGAGGAGGCTACGTCGATAAATTATTATCCATAGATATTTGATAAGGCCGGAATATTAAGAAAAACATTAAAATCGATCTATCATTTATCATTTAATAAGAAATAAATACAGATTAAAATATCGCATTGGACGATGTATCTAATCTTTATAAACATTATGTTATCCGTCGCGCCCTTGTTAGCGCGAAATTACCGGCCGTCCTAGAGCCCAACGGTCTGGCCAGGGACGACGGCAAGAGGCCTAACGGAATGACGCTGGTGCCCTGGAGCATGGGCCGGCCGCTAGTTTGGGACGCCACCTGCGTTGACACTCTGGCGCCGTCCCATGTTTCGGTCTCCGGCGTTGCTGCTGGCGCCGCGGCATCATTAGCCGAAAGTCTCAAGCAAATATGCTGCTTTAGGAACCAGCTACATATATGCGGCGTTTGGTGTGGAGACCTTGGGGCCATGGGGGCCAAGTGCACATGGACTTTTTAAAGATCTAGCGGCTCGCCTAAGAGAGACCTCAGGCGACCAGAGGGCTGGCCAGTACCTTGCACAGCGTTTAAGTATAGCTATACAACGGGGGAATGCGGCCTGCCTTCTGGGTACCTTGCCCACTGACGGCGATTTAGGCCATTTTTTAACCGACTTCAAAAAAGGAGGAGGTTCTCAATTCGACTGTGTTTTTTTAGGGTTCCGTAGCCAAAATGGCAAAAACGGAACCCTTATAGATTCGTCATGTCCGTCTGTCCGTCTGTCCGTCTGTCACAGCCGATTTACTCGGAAACTATAAATGCTACAGTAACGAAATTTGGTAAGGATATGTGTTATATAAACCGCTACAGGATTATGATACTAAATTGTAAAAAAAACCATTGGGGTGGGGGCCCTCCATACATGTAACTGAGGGATAGAAATTTTTTTTTTGTTGTATATAAGCG
Source organism: Thaumatotibia leucotreta (assembly GCA_025490895.1). Taxonomy (NCBI): domain Eukaryota; kingdom Metazoa; phylum Arthropoda; class Insecta; order Lepidoptera; family Tortricidae; genus Thaumatotibia; species Thaumatotibia leucotreta. Next base: position 25,068 of record JALPQI010008425.1, on the reverse strand, counting down.
TGTGGGGTATTAATAGAAAGGTCTTTGAAAATGATATGAAGGTTTATAAATCTCATGTTTATTTAAGCAAATCGTTTTCGAGATATCAGCTCTCAAAGTCTGAAAAATGTGTCCCCCCCCCCTCTATTTTTTAAACTACGCGATATAAAATTCTAAAAAAAATATATGTTATGCACATTAATAAACTCTATCAACGATTTTTGGTTTGATTAAATTATCTTCTATAGTTTTTGAGGTAGGTTGATTTAACTGTATTTTTTTATAATAAATCGATAATGGTACGGAACCCTTCGCGCGCGAGTCCGACTCGCACTTGGCCGGTTTTTTTTTTTTTTTTTTTGTATGTATGTTACCTGATATCTCCGAGAATAGTGAACCGATTCTAAAATTTCTTTTTGTGATCGAACGTGTATTACCCCGAGATGGTCCCATTGGCACCAAGTTGGGGTCTGATGATGGAATCCTGGAGAAATCGAGGGATCTCTTCAAATGTTATAGGTACATGTATGGCGCTTTTGGTAATTTTCATTCATTTACAAGAATTTGCATTCAGAAAGTAGGATTTGAGGAAACCAATGATGGAAACAAATCGGGAATCTTGGAGAAACCGGTTGAAGTCGGTTTTTTTAAATTTTTAATTTGGTGATTATTTTATTTATAGGTAGTTAAGTTAAGTCCTTATATTGTTTGTTTTCATTTTATGTCGTTTAATAATAAATTAGAAAACTTTTTTCTTACTTTCGTGTCGGATCTGGTTTGTAAATAATAAACTACAGAATGTCAATTATAAACATATATTTGAATATGAACAAAGCAATTTATTAACGACATTATCTTAATTGTGGCTGGGAATCACATGAACAAATAATTATTTAGACGGTTGTACCCTTAATAAATATAATGTTATCAGCCGTTTCCGCGATGGTCACATATTTAAATAAAACAATTTCAACCTTTGACAACGGTTATTGTAAAAGGCTCAAAATAATATAATACGCGATATAATCTATATATATTGTTTTACCTTTATGAAGATAGGATATTGATACAAAGGAAAAATTGAATATTATCAAATACATCAACAATTTATCGACCCTATTTGTCATCGGCATGGTCAGTCGTACCTCTAGTTCGCGGCCTGCTCGCAGCGGCCGTACCAAGAAATGAGAGGACGGTTGTGAATATCGCTAGCAATTGGATACATTGCGCGGTCACTTACCAAATTGCAACTTGCTTGCTATTCTAAGCCGTCAATGTAAAACGCACATACAATTTGTCACTGAATAGTTCAACCAATTGGTACGCCCAAGTAAAATCAAATCAAATCAAATCAAATCAAAATCAAAATATGTTTATTAGCCAAAAAATACATTGCATACTGATAAGTGTTACAGTGATCCCCACACTAGGCAAGGCCTGTATCGTGGGGGCCAGATCAAACAGAATTTCCAAAAATAATGCGAAGCGTAAGTGAACTAACAGGTTTTGAACATTTTAATATATCTAATATAATGTTAGGTTAAAAATTAAACTATTGGTATAGTAACTAACAGAATGAACATTTAAATGATGGGTTTGTGTACGTGATGTGTAAGTAGTGTATATATGTGTGTGTGTGTGTGTGTGGGGGTGAAGATAGTGTGCGAGCAATAATGTGTAAATGACTAAAGATGGCAAAAATCCAATAAAGAGTAGCCCTGCGAGGAATAAACAAATCTCTTGGGATCGGACGACAGCATAGGCAAAGCTGTCGTCCGCTACTGGTATATATATTTTAGTTTAAGCGCAGAATGTCTTCCGATTCACTGTAACTCCAAAGAACAATATTCGAAAATATACTACGCTTAGCCTGGGATGAGTTGCAGTCTTTTATGTCACAAATCTTGACCATTCTGTTTACACAAGCGGAAAAAGAAATGCACAAAATCTCTTTGCAAAAGCTGAATTCACACGAACCGTAGGGATCTTGTAGACTCTTCTTAGTAGTAATGAGCTATGATCAGGCGAATTCCAGACTCTACGGTGCACATAGGTGGTGAGACGCAACAAGTACAATCGCCGTACGCTCAAGACCTGTGCTTCTTTGAAAAGATCAGCGGTACAAAATCTTCGAGGCTTTCCCAGTAAAACCTTGAGAATAGCTCTTTGAGCCCTCTCCAGCACTATAAGGGTAGTTTTAGCACAGCCTCCCCATACAAGTATGCAATAATTTAAAATCGATTGAGCGAGTGACAAGTACACTGCTTTAAGTAACGCACCATTGGCCGCATCCCGTAATAGTTTAAAGGTGTACATTAATTTGCGAATCCTACCTGCAGTTGCCGAAATATGACATTTGAAGTTCAGATTCTCGTCTAATACAACGCCCAAATATTTAATAGAGCTGGCTCTTCCTATACGCCTACAAGAGCACACCGAGACTACAGAGTCAGACTGCGCAGGGCAGTGGTCACTATGAACCTTTAGTTGGGACAAATAGGAAGGGGGACTGGAGGCAGCCGTTTTGTGAAAGTTTATAAACTTTGTTTTCTCCGAATTGAGGGTGAGGAGGTTATCATTTAGCCATCGGGATAAAAGACGAAGTCCGGACGTGGCCGCGTCCTGCACTGCTTTCCGAGATTCACCATAGAACACTAAGGCTGTATCATCGGCGTAGCACAGGATTTCACTGTTAGTAAGGTTCAGAGACGTTATGTCATTAATGTATGCCAGAAATAGCGTAGGTCCAAGTACACTACCCTGAGGGACGCCAAATGATACAGTATTTGAGGCACTAGTTACATTACATAGGCACACACGCTGACTTCTGCCTGTCAAGTAACTAGAAAACCAGTTCAGAGGAGTTCCACGTATTCCAAACAATTCTAGTTTCTTGAGCAGGATGGGCACTGACACTGTATCAAAGGCCTTCGCCAAGTCCAGGAAGACGCCGATGCAGTTTCTACCCTCGTCAAGGTGTGAGACAACTATATCGGTCAGAAGCTTAACGGCATCCTCCGTAGACTTTCCATGGCGAAAACCGAATTGACGCTCTGACAAAAGGCCATTTTGCTCCAAAAAATTGACGAGGCGCTTATTAACTACACGTTCCAGTAACTTGGAAAAAGCTCCAAGAAGAGAGATAGGACGGTAGTTACTAGGCAACACGGTAGATCCGCCTTTATGAATGGGGACAATTGTGGCAGTTTTCCATTCCCGAGGAAAAGTACCCGATGCAATGCTTAAATTGAAGATGGCCGCAAGTGGAGGAGATATGACATCGCCAATAGCTCTTAAAAGTCGATTAGTAACTCCGTCAGAACCTGGAGCACTGCTTAGGTCAAGTCTATTTATTAGATTAAGCACTTCACTAGGATCCGTTGGTGCTATGAAAAACGATCCTGAGAAATTATTGCAACTTGCAGTGTGCACGTTAGAGGCTAACATTTCTTGGTTAGTATTAATTTCGAGTAATATCGATTCAGCAAGTCTAGAGCCCACCGTAGAGAAGAAGTTATTACAATGTTCAATTGACTCACCAGCAGTAGGTTTGATATTTAGAAGATCCTCTGCCGATTTAACAGATTTGGTCCTATGAGTAATACGATTAATTGAGTTCCACAATTTTTTTGGTGCGTCTATATTTTCAGCCAGTTCTTTGCGATCGTGTGCGGACTTAAGGTTTCTAAGGAGAGTAATATAAAAATTCCTGTAACGGGTGAAAACTAACTTTTTATAGCGATTATCAGGATCTTTTCGTGCTTCTAGGTGCAGTTTATCTTTATGTTTAGAGCACCTAAGTAGTCCAGGCGTCATCCAAGGCCGTATCACGTGTTTAGAGCGGCTTACTTTTTAGAGTTTTGAATTATTGGACAAAGCAGAGGATACTTCCGTGGTAAACATATCCACAGCCTCGTCGAGCCTATCACTACGCAGAACATGTGACCAGTTGACCTTGCCCAACTCTGACCTCACTCTCACCTCTCAAATCATTATGACATTTATGTCAGCGGTTTGTTTTTATATATTATTTGTAAAAATACGTGATTTTGTCAACTAATAACTAAAAAAATCAATACTTTCATGTGGTACGTGACTCAATAGTCCTCGAAATGTTTATTTACACTCCTATTTTTACAAGAAATAACGGCACAATTCGGCATTTTGCGGATATGTCCGAGCTCATCCTGCAGTCGCGGGTAAGTTGCGACTGGCTCATAGGGCGCGCATCTGTCACACTATAAAGGCCTATCGGCCATAACGCTGCGACATGTTCCATGCCACCTTTAGCTATCTATACTGATCTGTGATTTATGTGCATAGGTAAATAACCTAATCTATATCTAAGATTGGCCGTTGTGGCTTTGTACCGAGGATCCTGGCGGATTTTCCTCGCTTTATCGCAATGCTGATGCGATCTGTTACATGCGATGTCTTTTAGTTACGTTAGCCAGACGTTTCGCGATTTCAGCAAACAATTTGCGTACGCTGTATCCCCATGAACCTAAAGTTTCTACGCCAAACGGTACAAAATCCTAAATAGTTATAGGTAGGTAGTCAGGGCAGGAATCGAACCCGCGTTCTTCATTTACGACAGACGCCATATCCACTAGACCACCCATGTAAATTTTCACGTTGTAGGATAGACGTGTAAAAGTATCGTACTTAATTATTTTAAATTTCATTCTAAAAAAACACAACGTGCCAAAGTTGAATGACAATGCTTATGCGATGCGCGTAACATTGACCAGCCCGGTCACTGGTGATGAATTGATGATGGATCGTTTGTCAGCCTCCGTAGCCTAGCTGATAGTGACCCTGCCTACGAAGCTGGAGATTCCGGGTTCGAATCCCGGCGAGGGCATTATTTGTGTATTTATTTATCACAAATATTTGTTCCTGTCTATGTATTTAAGTACCTATACATATGTATCTAACTTATATATAGGCATCGTCGCCTGGTACCCACATCACAAGCCTTAATTGAGCTTACCGTGGGACTAGGTCGATTTGTGTAAAGATGTCCAAAAATATTTATTTATTGATCGTATTGTTTGTCCGCAGAGCCTGCCGTACGGGCTGCTGGTGTCGGTGTTCGTGCTGCCGCTGGTGACGGTGGAGGCTGCGCACGCGCCGCGCATGGACGACCTCGCCGGCGCCGGCGGCTGGCACGTCACCACCAGCGACCTCTACCCGGAGCGACTCAACGAGATCGTCGACGACTATATAGCGTGGGGCGTGCTGTAACCGAAGACAGCCTATTTCATCAGCGACCACCCCTGCCGTCATAACGAATAAGGGTTCCTTGTTTGCTCCGGAACCATAATAAGGGCACATATCTCCGGCATTGTTGAGTCGTTGTCCTGTGGCCCTACCGCGAACTTAGAGGATTTATTTAAGAGTGACAGAAAAAAAATCGAAATTTACGAATTATGAAGTTCGCGGTAGCAGGTCTGGTTTTGGGAATTAGGAAATAACAGCCCTGCCCACAGCGGCGCTATGAGAGTCAAGTACCTACCTACCTACTACAGCTAGCAAACTTCCCTTTTACTCAAAACGCTACAGATGGCATGTCGCTACCAACACACTAACTGCTTATGGAACAGTCTGTACTATTCCGTAACACGACTGTAGGCCTATCGCAAACTTCTAAAATCGTACCGAACAGTTGTATCTTCATGCACTCACTCAAATGATTCCAATGATGATTCGGTTGTTCGGTTACTATTTTCGAAGTTCTCGGTAGCCTAGTTCTAGTGCGCTGCAGCTATTACAGCTGCAGTTACATGATTCCGTATAAATGCGGCTACCCCAGCTGGCATAGTAAGTCGTTGATCGTCAACCCACAGAAAAACCCCCTAGGGGTTGGTCTGTCGTCAACCAAAAATTCAGCGTTCAAATATGGGTCCAATACATGGGTATTAATTAATATTATTTTTCATGTTATAGTATTTTAATAAGATTATTATACAATTACGTTTTTACATCTCATTGTTTCCTTTCATCTTTTTCGCCGGAGAGTCATTTATAACCAAAATCTTAAATTATAGCTTCACTTCCACATGTTTTAAATTTTAGGCAATTTATTTAGCTAGAACACGTTTCTGGAACGTGGTTGTGGGTATCCAGCTAGTCTGAACTAACGAATGTAATTTTGTTTTATCACTATCTCAGTCTACCTATCCTATTCGTTGCCTATCCGTCCGATACTATCTGATGGTGTCACTAGAAACCCATTGGGCCATGGGCACATATGATAGGCAACGAAATATATACTTAACACTTTGACTGTCCGTGCATTACATATAATGCACAATAAAACTGCCTCAATAAGTTCATGTGACGTCAGAAATGATCAGCTCCGAACATGCGTGCATTATATGTAATGCACGGACGCTACAAGCGGACTTGTCAGAGAAAGCGAGGGACATTTAAAATGTTAACACAAAAGATATCAAGGAAACGCTTGATCTTTAATCATCCATGTTTTCTTTACGGGGATCGGGGAAACTAAATTGATAGAAATAAAACACAAGAGTTGATAATATTTTGTCCCTTTTATTATCTCAGGAATTGTTTTGTTTTCATATAATAATATCATAAGTTACAGTGAGTACATGTCCGGCGGGAGTGGAGGCCTCGGCTGTGCGTTCAACATCAACATACGGCGCTATATACACGCACATAACAATATTATTATGTAGGCAGTCGCCATTACATATCGGCACGGCTACGGTGCTCAAAATATATGACAGCACAGCAATATGTAAAGGCTTGCTCATATATTTACGACCGCTTTGGCCGCTCCGATATATCTAATGGCGACACATGTGATACACTAGGCGGGCTGAGGCCTGTCTTCAATAACAAGGGATCCTAGTCCCTTAGACAACAGCGTTCTAAACCTAGTGTGAATAATGCTCATTTCGTGACTTAAAGACCACTTAAAGACTCCCAAGACGATTAGAGATTTGAGTTAAATTTGGCTTATTTTGTGCATATGGATGAAAAACCGTATTTGCAGACTATAGTCTTTAAGCCTTGAGTCTGTGGGGTCCGAGCTTTTAAGCCTCGACTTGAGTCTTTTCACAGCAATATTCTGAGGCTCATGTTCAAGTTAGACCACTCCTATGAACTGTAAGGGCTCCTTTACAAAGACTTTTTGGATATTTACCTATCGATTTTACAGTTAAATTGCAAGTCAGTAACTCCAATGAAGCTCTTACGGCTCATTGATTTGGTCCATTCACTATCAGACGTGATACTCGGAAACTTATGCAACGCCCAGCCCAACCGTAACCTCAATCTGAGGAAAGCGTTCGACCTCAACATCGTGCCTCCTACGATCGACCGGCCAGCGCCAACAGAGCATGAATACAATGCAATGACAATTTTAACAAAAACACAGCCTTCAAACAAAAGTGATAGATAACATTATTAGGTCGTCATCGGTGCACCTACATCCTACTCGCTCCGTCCCCTACACCGGACCCAACTTGGTCGCACACACTAACGTACACATTATGTATACATATATAAACATTAATTTATCGTAGTCAATATCATAAATAGGTATGTAGTATATCTTCTCTAAGTTGTTTCTAAAACGACAGTGCATAAACAATGAACAGTTTATAGGGTATTGTTAGGTCGTCGCGTCTGAAGCTGCGATCGGGAACAGTTAGTACTTCAGCCGGGTACAGTAGATAGACCACTGCGTATACTGGAACCTCGATGCATATCGATCCTTGTAACGAAGAGGAACGATTTGGCATCGAAGGCGAACGGCCGGTACCCAGTTCTGAATTGGAGTCATACACTTTTCAAACTAGCTAGAAGTTGAACAGCAGATACAAGAACCTAAATTGTCAATCAATACCCTGCTGCCCTGATCAGGACTGGGCCGGACGTGACGTGGCTCGACAAAAGCCAGGTATGTGCGATACAAAATGCAGTCATTATACAACCAATCGAATAGAACCAATACGCAGACGAGACTAGGCGATATGCCGAAGGCAGCAGCTCTGCCGAAAGCGGTTCTCTAGTATCCGACGATTATCTAAAACCTGCGTCGTTTCCTCTCCCTGATAATGACATTATAATCGATTATTATTCTAGGATGCCCCCTCGATATACAACTGCGGTATACAAGCGTCTAATGATAACTATATCTACTTGAAACAACGCCAAACATTGTGATAAAACGAGAACAATGTTTATCGAACTATAAAACTAGAGGTTCTAATTTTAGAACATGTTGGTTAATTTATCAGTCATCGTCGACCTTCGCGCTTCGCGACAAAACGTGTCGGACACTAGATAACCGAACCGCTATCCATCCATACATTACACTACATACAACGCTAAATCACAAGAATATTTATACGATAGTTATTGTATCAGAACCTCCCAAACCGAGTTGATATGAGATATATTGTACTATAATTTAGCCTCTAGTTCCTCCCGCTGGCTTCTGCCGCCGCGCCGTGGGCCCCGCTAGCTCGTAAACGGCCGGCCATTACACACACCAATGATCACTACACGCGTGTCATAAGTTCAAGTTCAAATGTTTTTAGTCATTTATGGCAAGGCCATTCCTCTAGCGAAGTCCACTCGTTATATCCCCGGAATTATCCTCTACGCTGTGGCAGGGCCAGCGCGCTAGTGCTGCCACGTGATGAAGGAGGTAGGTACAGGCACTCCTACAGTAGCTCTGGTCGGGCTTCACAATAGAGCGTTGACAAAGGAACGGATGTTGTGTGAACAGCAACGCTAACACGCCGACCCGCGTACCACTGGAGCTGAACACCGCTTGTGTTGGAGCATTAAGTATAATATCATTCAAACCAGTTTAGTGTAGTTTCAATCTACGATGTTATACAGTATTAACTAGTGATAACGTAACATCATCATAATATACAAAGTGATTTATTATTCAATGGCCAAATTTTGAAGAGTTAATACGGAAGTCTTATTGATGAACTTTTACTCTAAAACCAATATCCGAATCCCAAAGAATCTGTTGTAGATATCAAACGAATTCCGAGATTTTATTTGGTAGGCAAAATGCTTGGGATAACTCACTTTTTCGCGATTTCGATATTAGGCCCAAATACTTTAGATTTGCTCAATGAATAATATCACTGGGTATAGCGATGTCGCTTTAGAAACGATGTAAACTACGTCTTCGTGGATTTAAAGTACAAAAACTTGTTCTATAACATTTATCTTTAAATAATGGGAGCCATGATGGCGGCAGAAGCACATTTTCTTACATTCAATAGCTAACCTAAACAGTTATAATTTCAAACAAATTACCACCTTCAACAAGAATTTTCCTTCCATTGGGCCCCTTTAGAATTGTGAAGTGAAAGTGAGAGAAATACAAAATATTAATACTATTGAAGTAGTAGGTCCTTTCATTGAACTTATTTTATCGAAGGAGACAAAAATAAACCTCGAGAAGGAACGGTAGTAGATTTTACTATTTGATTACTGTACAGAAACAATATATTATAGGCTGTGGGCCTCACAATAGTCACAATACAAACGTGTTGCAAGAAACTTCGCTTCACAGAAGCGCGCGGTAAACTTACGATATATATTTCGTTGCATATATAAAAAGCTGCGAATAAGAAATGTTATGACATATTTATAATGTAATAAACATCGATTGCAAAGTAACCGTTAGGACGCTCTGGAACTGAGACGCCGGAGACCACGGGACGCGTGAGCGCACAGCAGTGACACTGTCTAAGAGTCAACATTTACGTTGTCATGGTACGCACAATACGCAGGGTTGCCACACACTAGGTGTTTCGATAATAAAATAAAAAAACAAGACTGATATTTATAGTTATTCAAACTTGAATTGTTTTACAGAGTCTTTCATTTAAAAGACAGCACTTAATTATTATAATTACCTATTTGTTATACGCAACGCAAGCTCCGCCGTCTCAGTTCTACAGAGCGTGCAGCATTAACCTAAGACGATAACATTACAACAACGAGGGAATCAACTGTGTACTTTACAATTAGCTCACGTGACAGTCACCATGATGACCTTGTTTACGCGGAGTGGTACTGGGGTCGACTATAGGTGCTCGTCCTACTCTAACCGTCTATCTGGAATCTTCCGGGCTACCCTGCCGGACAGCCGGACGCCCCCTAGTGGGCAAGCGTGGTAATACTGAACGTCGGTACTGACCGACTCGCTTACAATTACCTGTATTTATCAAATTTCCTATATCCTTTAGCTTTAAATACACATATACACGTCAACGTCAAGAATTAAAGTTTTGTTCCGCTATAAATGAAAGGTACATTGTATACTAGATAACAGGAAGGTCGCCGGCGCGTGAACGGTAAGCAATTGACTACGATGCCGTCTGAAAATATACTCTAACTTCACAACATACGATAAACGTTTTGAAAATATATCGCAACTCTACAACTATTATAAATAAACTTTGGAATACCATACGAAGGATCGTCCACGCGACCGCGAGCCGAACAACAGCGCCTAAAGAAGAGATAACAACGTTAAGATATACCTTATACACTGGTACTGAAGTTACAATAGTTACATTACTCGTACTCGTACTCATACTCATACTCGTACTCGTACTAGCAGGCTAGCGAGTGCTAGCGCCGAGCAGCCGCAGGCGTTAAAGCTACTTTAAGCGTAACATTTACTACAAGGCGTCGCCGCCAGCGTATGTACGGCCGAACCGAGCAAATAACTGCTTCATATTTTTGTATGAAAACTATAGGGAGAATAAGCTATTCAAAAATATCCTCAAAAATCATAAACGAGTATTTGTTTCCATCACTCCAACGAAGGCGTCGTTGAGGTGACGGAGACAGCTACTCGATTATGATTTTCGAAGTCTGCGGTAGGCATAGTCACGCTTTTGCATAGAAAAATAAAAAGTCTAAGTGTATAAACATGCCTGTTATATCAAACAGTGGCCAATCATTACGCTTTAATGACAGAGTAACATCTGTTATCATCATTAAAATCTGCTTTAAAAACTACGGTTCAGAACAGTAATTTCGACAAAGGACAATGTTTTTGTGCCATGTGGTACCACAGGGTAAATTATTTATAGTACACGATACACTAAACAGTAAATCGACCACCTACGAGGGTTGCCTTTTATATTTCGGGATTTGAAATTATTATCAAGTTTATACGAATAAAGTTGACTTTATTGTTTTTCAAAATATTCTCCTGTGAGGTCTATGTATTTTTTCATACAATAGAACCAACTTTGAATATAGTCCGACCACTCCGACTGGGACACCTCCAAAACGTGCGTTTTGAACGCGTCGACCGCTGCTTCGGGTGTCAAAAATCGTAGACCACGCAGTTTATTTTTGATGTTTGGGAACAAAAAGAAATCATTGGAAGCCAAATCAGGATTAAATGGTGGATGACCCATTAAATCAATATTTTGGGCTTTCAAAAAGGCCGATGTTTGTGCCGACTGGTTTGGACTCGCATTATCGCGGTGCAGTATAATTTGTTTTCGGCGATTGGCTTCCCTGAATTTTTCAATCATCTCTGGCAAGCAAATGGTTATGTACCATTCAGAAGTAACTGTTTTACCTTTTTCCAAAGGAACGGTCGCAATATACCCGGTTTTTCCAAAGAAACAGGCAACCAATTGTTTTGCAGTACTTCGTGCACGAACAACTTTTGTTGGATTTTGTTCGCTTTGAAAGACCCACACTGTCGACTGCTGCTTATTTTCGCGTTCATATGAGTAGATCCACGATTCGTCACCTGTGACAATATCGTAGACATATTTTGAAGTTCCGCCGTTGTATTTTTTAACCTTATCTTTGCACCAATCCACGCGAGTCTGTTTTTGATCACCGGTCAAATTATGTGGTAACCACCGCAAAAAAAAAAAAATTGACAGCTAAATGGTCATACAATTTTATTTGTATGCTGGTCCCATTAATGTCCAAGAACGTCTCAATCTCTCGATATGTCACGTGATGGTCTTGCAATATTAATTCACGCACAGCGTCAATGTTTTTCGGGACAACCACTGATTTTGGACGACCTTCGCGGAACTCGTCCTCAAGCAAACTTCAGCCCCGAACAAAGTCTGCAAACCAACGCTAAGCACTCGTCCTTGATGGTGCTTTATCTCCAAAAGTTAAAAAAAATTCTTCTATGCACTGTTGCTGACTGAGGCCGCGGCGAAAAACGTAAAAAATAATCGCCCGAAAATGTTCTTCAGTTAATTCCGTGATAGCCCGATGCGATATTTTTTCAATCAACTGTTAAAAACAAAATACGATCAGTGACAAAACTTTTTTTTCTTTATTTTGCCGCCAAAACGTTTGAACTATACTTTTTAAAACTCATTTGACAGATGGCAACCCTAGTTCGTTCAAATCCCGAAATATAAAAGGCAACCTATGTATTTAAGAGCATCGTAATAAAGGTCACGAATGTTCAGGTTTTGTTGGCGTCTGCACAAAAGGATGTCAATTCCCGTACCATTTAAGACTTTTCCAGCATCAATCAATATGACCTGTTGGCTAGTACTAACGAAGGGGTCCAATTTCCGATACTCGCTAGGAATCGTTAAAGATCTCACATTAGTCGTTCTAGCAGGGCGCAAATAAGCATCACATGCCGAGTTTTGGCTGAGGGTACCCCTGATAATGATCCTCTTAATGGGTCGACACATGTCGAGCAATCATTAACTTAAATTACTTTACTTTAATAACTTCTGACCTTGTCAGAAAAGCGTAGTGATCGGCCTCTTATTTGTCTGAATAAACTATAATCCTGGACACGTTCCATTGCGGCGTTAGTACGGCGCGGCCGGCGACGCCCGGGACTCAGCCGATATGTGAACAGAAGCGGACAACCCTCGATTATTGCAACTTTCTCGCTCACTCAACCGCACGACAGAGATGAAAACTGCAGAGGTCATAAGTTATAATCTCCATGAAAGTAGAGTACCGTTTTGTAAATGGCTCCATTTATACAACAGTCAGAGGCAGCTTTCGCCTGTCCACAAGGACTAAAATTAAAAAAAATATACAACAGTCAGGGTAAAGCCTGTATTACACGGCAGGCGACAAACCTCACTGCCAATGTCACCTTGGCAAGCCAACCACGAACTTCGTAAATTTCGAGCGTTGTCTCTGTCACTCCAACGAAAACGTCATCAGTCTGACAGAGACGCACCGATAAATTTAAAATTTTCGATGTTCGGGATAAGTATACATTTTCAACCGTATAATAGGTGGTTGGCCGTCAAATCGTGTACACAATTTGGCGTCACTCATGCATGATAGGGTCGGAACTGCCAAGGTGACTTTGGTAGGGAGGTTGTCATGCATGTAATAAAGGCCAAGCCACATCGGATGCATGTGCAGCACGTGCGCGTGCGCGTGTGCGTGGCGTGCGCGTTGTAGCGTATGTAAATGTCATATTAGATGACACGCTCACGTGTAAGCGGTGTGCTATCTACTATGATATTTCAGACACTACAACGCACACGCCACGGTCACTCGCACGTCCACATGCTATACAAAAAGCAAAAGTTCTATGTTATACTTATATTATACGTATTTCAATTCTTCAAGTAAACTAGATGATCTTTGACTGTTTGCGCCATTGCTAACTTGGTTGTCCCTTTCGGTCTTATAGACATATTGTTAAGACCGAAAGGGATAAATAATACTAGCGGCTTGCTAAGTTAGGAGTTTATGAATAAGGGGGTTAGTGTGGAGATTACAACATAGTATTAAGGTACCCCCCGATAGTGATAGCATAATAGGAAAGGCACTGCAGAAGACTTGGCTAGCGTCCTAAACGAGAAAAACGAGAAGTCGATGATTATTGTTAACAATTTATTGAGCATTCAGTGCGAGACACGAACCGGCCTTCTCCACTTCAGCGAATTATACTGGGTGTCCCAGAAATAAAACAAAACTTGAAATAAATACCTATCTCATCATAATGGTATGCATCAACTCAAATATTTTTTTTTTTCGTTTATATCTTTATTTCTGGATTAAATAATAAAGTACAAAACATATGGTTTAGTATGGTAAAGCACACCGACCGGGAAATTGTCAAAGGACTTTTGTTCAAATTATCCATGAATTTTGGATAAATATGGCTTTTAGTTGGTACATTGTTGAATCTTTCCCTTCAAAACATGGGTGGTCGACATCTTGCTGACATAGAACATTGATTTTATCACATAAAAATAAAATTCAATAGGTAGCATTATTTCAGATCCACCGAAATAAAAAGACATGACAGAAAAGGTAGTTAACACTACATTTTCGTCTAACAGCAGACCCGGGCTACACCTACAGGGGGATGGGCTATATCATACTTAACCCTATAGTTAGTACATTAAGTTTTAAGGAAGAAATAAAAAAATGGCTAAAAAACATTGTGTTTTCGTTAGATCTTGCGTTATTTTGGGACACCCAGTATACTCGCTAAAATAATATAAATATGTTCAAATGCAACCAAGTCTGTACTTTAACAAAAACGAAAGTATAACTTTATGATCAATATTTTCATCAAATAATATAATAATGTACAACTACCTACATACTTACAGAGTATAATGTTACAAGATTAAAAATAATTATATTACACTAGTATTACGCAACATTTCCACCTGCCACCAGCAAAGTTTCACAGATGGAAACACGGCGTACAGTCGACATCAGATATATCGGGGCGGACACGGTGCTCAAAAATATGTGAACATGGCTAAAAGCCACGACAATAGAGACCTGATCAGATATTTGTGAGCGCCCTGGCCGCTCCCATATATCCGTCGGCGACAGACAACATGCCCCCGGGCCACGCTCTTCCGAGCATGGCGACAAACATACAAGCAAACGTATAAATCGCAACAGTACATGATATAGTTCCTATGTAAATATCGGCATACAAGAAAACGCATATAAAACAATATATTTTTACAACGTGACACATTTACAATAAGTTTTATAAATTATCAGTAATAAAGCTTACATACTGCTCTTTTATACAAAAAAAACCCGGTGACGAAATAATATACGCCCTTGAGCACAAATCATACACAAGCATCGTGTCCATAAATATGTACACAACCAACGATATTACTCCATTGTGGTCATATTTATGTTCACGATATCGATAGATGAATTATCGAAAGCTTAAAATTGCATTTGCAGTGGTGTTACTTAATAAAAGTAACACTCAATAAAATGGACCTCACATCTTTGCAATTAGGTTCAGTTTTAGTAAAATAATGATAGAAGACCTGTGTTTACACACATAATCCACTGTAACCATTCGTCAGTAGAATCTAAAAAAAATTAAAGAAACGTAATAACTCGCATTATTCAATATTCACGCACTTTTAGAACACAATCTTGGTTTTATTACACACATACAATTATAGTTGAAATTATTGATATTTATAAATATTAACGTAAAAATATATCTGCGAATGTGTTTCACGATGTGTCAGACGTCAAATGCTATGGAAAGTCAGCCATATTTGTTTAAATTTTTTTAGATTCTACCGACACTTGGTATACAAATATTATATCATGCAATTCCAAGCTTTCGCTAATGAATGTACGCGCTCGAACGAAAGATATCTGCCACTCGCCGCGGGTGTACGGCCGGTGACATTTCATGACAAGTGGAGTTTAGGCCTTAAGTTACGCAAACATACATCGCAACATATCTGAGCGGTCTCTACTTGAACACAGTAACCGTTTCCGCTGAAAACTTGCATAACAATTATGATTTTTCAGATTATTTCCACATACAAACCGTTCAGATATATTGGGAGAAAACGATTCATTCCTATATTCCATTTAGGATTCCAATAACATTGTGTGATGTATTTTTGAGAACGTATCAATGTATTCTAAATAATGATAGAAACGAAGTTCTCACGAGTGATTCACAGTGTAAGCAGATACAATACAGTAAATACAGACTGGGTTCTGGTGCGAGGACTTACCATAAATAAATTGAGGGCTGAGGCGGCAGCAACTACGGGAACATTCTGAACCTATAGTTATGTAGCATTCCCCCGGACGGTTCGAATCGGGCCGCAGCGGAGTAAGTACATTTATGGGCTATACATTACAACCTATCCATTTTTACTTGTCTTATTTAGTAAACAACTTCCTAACCTCGAAATGGGTATAAATCACGTTTTTCTTGTTTGTTATTTTACGGACTCAGGAGGAGACGAACTATGGGAATAACAAGCAAGAGAAAAAGTTGTTTCCGCCAAAATCCCAATACTCTTTATGCTCTAAAACTGCCTATTATTATTTCCCACAGGCTTGCTTTATTTTTAATCAAGGCAATAGTCAAACAACCTGCACTTCTAGGTTATAAAGATGTTTACTAGATATGCCAACTAAGAATGAATTGCTGCTTATGGCAAAAACGATTCGGAGCTAATAGTTTTGGTGCGAAAAACAAATATTCGAATACCTGCTCCTGCAGTTTAACTAAAATAAGATGTTGTGTTCAAGTTGCTGCCACGTCAGCCCCGCGACGCCCGTTCGGGCTTCGCTTCGGACTCCTAATATAATTTAATGATATATGACTAGCGCGCGGAATTCCTCGGACAATTAACCGACATTTCAGGGCGAGGACAAGTGACGCCCATAACCGGCTGTAACTAACTCTGTTGCATTATTTTACACATTTTAGTTCGCTTGATTCCTCCCTTGAATAATATACACATTCAAAATCTATTTGAGAGTCGTAGTATACTTTAAAATAGGGTTTGAATGTATTATAAAATGTTAATAATGTTCTTTGAAAGAGTAGCAAAGCCATATTTTAATTGGCATATTATGAGAGGCGACGGATCCCATGTTTAAAATTCTTCTTTATAACAGTTTTTCCTTGTAATTTCACAAAGTTTTGAGGGCAAGGAAGGCATTCATTTAAGTAACAGGAGAACGTCACCAAACCAAAAAGTGACGAGAAAAAGGTAAAGCATAAACTTGCAAATATTTGCGAGTTTCATTTCAAACTGCGCAATGATTCTACGATTAAAGGATGACAACGGACGAATTGTTTCAATACAAATGCATAACCTGGTCGTTAAGAGCGCTCAGGCATTAATTGAACCCTTGTGATATTTTTTTCGCGCCTGACACCGTACTAGCAGCTTTGACAGTCTACCACGTATCAGTGACAAGTGTTAGAGCCAAGTAACAAATGGAACCTGTGACCTGATGGCTTAAGATAGTCCCGATAAAGTTTACCGCGCTGGGCGTCACTTTCGCACTTGCTCACTTATTAAAGAGCATTTCCCAAGAATTTTGTACATCTGCATCACGTCTCCGATATTGACAAAGCTAGATCCACCGCAATTTCCATAATGCCCCAAAATGTTTTTATAAAACTTTTTTTTTGTTACCTAAAATGTATAGAAATCTGACGACAAGGAAATTCCGTACAAACATTTCGGGTGACGTGGTGGATCTTGCTTAGCATCACTCTACCAAGCTACCATATCATATCGAAGAAGTGATTCAAATGACCAAAGTTTTCGAGAATAGCTCTAGAACGTGACTACAACGAACACCGCAGTATAAGCGGGGCGGTCACTTGTCCTGCCGCGAGAGCGCCAGCACGCGCTGCAGCTCTTTCTCCTCCTGGTCGGCGCGCCGGCGCTGCTCCCGCGCCAGCCGCGCCGACTCGGCCGCCGCCCACGCCCACTGCTGCTCCTCACTCACCGTTGCCCCCACACTAGAAACCTCCTCCTTACCTCGCTTCTTCTTCCTCCCGATCCCGCCTATAGTGTGCACCAGACTCTTCGCGTACTTCACCGGCTTCGGAGACTTCTCCTTTTTAGGCAGCGTGTTCGGCCACGTCTCGTTGAGATTCTTGTCGAAGTTGGCGAAGTCGCCGTCGGCCTTGGCGGCCCAGTTGTCGGTCTTGTCGGGCCAGTTATCCGTCTTGTTGGCCCAATTGTCGGTCTTGTCGGGCCAGGCGGAGGGGGCCGGTTTAGCCCACGCGTCTTCCGTGGCCCAATCGTCTTTCCAGCCCCAGTCGTCGTCTTTCGGGGCCGTAGGTTTGAAGTCTGTTCTGGAGAAGGGATCGGAGGTGATGGGCGGCGCGGAGACTCGTCCGCTCTTTTCGGGTTTCGGGAAGCCGTTGAGGTTAGAACCGAAGAAGTCGTCCGGCTGGAAGATGGCGGCGGAGCTGCTTCGAGCGAAGTTGTCGGTGGCGTCTTTGAAAGGATCCTCGATATTGAAGGGGTCCTCGTAGCGGTAGTCCTTGAAGGGGTCTTCGGCGAAGTCCATGCCGGTCTGGACGAAACAAGCGGGTGAGCGAGTGTGCTAGTGAGGGGTGGGGAGGGGGGGTGGTAAAGGAGGGTGGAGAGGGGTGTACGCACGTGGCTGCTCCGGGCTGCGTCCGCTTAGCGCTGCAAGTGGGGACAAGCACGAGCCAGGGTTAGCTTGTTAGTGCACAATGAACGCCTCGCTCCTGTGGCTCGGGTTGGCTACCTCGACACCAGACAAGATGATTTGCATGAACACTTAGCGGGACATTGACATAGCTCTGATCAAAAAGTAAGGCGAATTAAACACTCTCTTTCTTTTATATTTATGATTGCAGATACTCTTTGTCTAAAAAGTTGCTAACAAATTAGGATACTTTAAGAAGTGTTACTTAAGGTCATACCGAATAACTTTTACTATGAGGGCAAAACTGAAATAGGGAGAAAAATAAGCTGTTTCAAACATTTTGGAGAATCATTTTGATAATGTTTCTTATGAAATAGGTAGCTAATTTTTATTATACGCTAACAGTTTGCCTTGCATGGTAAGTAGTTTAGTATGACCTACATGAAACTTCTTAAAATATCCGTTTTGTTAGCACATTGCTTGTTTACTATGTCCGAATAAATGTTTTATTTTATTTATTTTATTTTATTTATCACAAACTCTTGCGGACTTACAGTTTGATTCACACAACAGTAACCAAACCCAAGCATTATTCTTCAAGTGAAGTGTTCCCGGATGTCTCGAGGTAACCAATCCGATAGACAAGCCTACTCCGCGAACTTCGAAGTTTATAAAATTCCGAGCATTTGTCTCAGTCACTCTAACAAAAGTCATCACTAGTGTGACAAAGACGGGTGCTCGAAGTTCGCGGTAGACTTTCAGAATAATTTGTTAAACGTTTAGTAAGTTAGTCCTCAGGAGCAAAGGCGTGTAAAATACCAACAAACAACGATCATTCGTCGACCTTACACGCATAGTAATAAGGTTCACAATTGATGCAAGAGTTTTGTTGGTAACTCAGATATTTATTTACACGAAGTCGACGCACAAATGAAAATTAGAGAAAATAAAAATAAATAAAATGGGATGAGGATTAAATGAAATATCTACATAACTACGTTTTAAAACAAGTTTTACATACATACAAATATTTCGTGCGATTAGTTGGCAATGTTGGCATGATATAGCAGTGACATCTATGGTGGCAGGAGGGCCGAATATAAAGCGTAGTTACTAGTAAAACAAAGTAGTTGTTAGTAAAAAAACGATGCAAAATTCAAATTAGTTGTCACCCTTCGCGTAAACAGCTGTTCCAAATTTTAATCTCATTCCTTCACAATATTGGCTAAATATTTTATTACACGGATTTATTAAACTTTCAATATGATTGAAGATAAAATCTGAACAAATCTGTATTGTGCCCTGGCCTACTACCGCGAACATCGAAATCCGTAAATTTCGTGACTTTGTCTTTGTCCCTCCAACAAAGGTGGCATTAGAATGACAGAGACGAATCTTCCAAATTTGAGTATTTCGAAGTTCGCGGTAGAACCGCAGTGCCCTATAGGATATCTTTTTTATAATTGATAGTTCCAATAATATTGACACACTGCATATAATACGACCGAATCCCCTCCTGGTTTACTCGGTCATCTCACAAGTATTGCTGTTTCGTCATAAATGATCATGAAATGAAATACAATTACATACTCAAGGAAGCGCTTACATAAATAAATACAAATAGTACATATACAGGCACTATATTATACCAGTAGTACTTACTGAAAATAAAAAATGACTAATCCTTATTTGTGCCACACACACACACGCAGACAGACACACAGCTAAAAAGCGTGTTCAAGCGAAGCTAAATTATGATGAGAAAAACGCAACGTCAAGGCGAATATTTAAGATGCAGATGAAGAACGCGTATAGTTCCCCCATTCCAGTAGGCTTATAGCACATGATTGTCGCGACAACATGTCGCCGCGAGACACACTTCCCGTCTTTTACTAACTACATAAATAAAAGAAAGGCGCATAGTCTATGTCGCCTCGAGAAACCATCACTATAATCATATTAGCACATGGTACAGGATAAAAACATTGAATGAAAACAATGTTATATTTAATAACGTTTTTCCGTTACATTTGTGCCATTTGTTAGTTTATTTTATGACAGGAATGATAACATTTTATTGTTCAGAAAATCTGTTTAACAATAATTAGAACTGTAAACGGACGTATTCAAAAATAATGAAGCATTTCTGTAAACGCACGTATTCAAAAATAATGAAGCATTTTATGGCGAGTTTGGGAGCCGAGAGCACCTGCCAGCATACTTAAACTTCTGCCCTGCGTCGAACTAAACTCCAAATAACACTGTGGCCCCAGTGAAAAACATAACTAGCCGGCTATTTTGGAGACCGATGTCATATACCTACGCACTTGTATTATAACTAGTTGCTGCGTTTAACTTATACCCTTTTTCATCAACCTCGGGAAGTTGTACCGTTTTTTCACCAGGGCCACAATATTTTACGTCCACGATTCCAGACAGAGAAAGTAAAATTATACAGCCAATGAAGACGGATATTACGAAAAGCCAAAACACATTTAAGCCACAACCTTTCCAAAAACGGCATAACAATGACATCTTACAATTTTGCAACTCACTCCATTAAAGGCATTTGAAGTCACTTATTTTCTGATGAAAATCCACTGAAAAACTCTTTATGTCATCACCATTTGTACAAACTACTACTTTAATGTTCGTTAACTTTCACGTACAGTAACATAAAATGTGATCTCTACCACTTGATTCTATTCAGTGATAATAGAGTCGAAAAATGGTAAAACACATTTTTTGTTGACTGTACAGGTACTCCAGTGCACGTCTGTTGCATGGTATGTATATTTTACTTTCTCTACAACACAAAAAAAAACAATAAAATGGCACAGATAAAGCAGTAAACGTTAGCGTCGCCGCCGTCTCCATGCCGCTACCGCTACACTAGAGGAGGGGAGGGGAGGGGGGAAACATAATCAAAATAAACTCTGAAATAAACGATTAGCAGAAAATAATCAAATCTCGGAATAGAATCATCCTGGCACAACATATAAAGCCTATTCATCCTAAGGATAAATAGGCTCTAGTTTACGTAATTATTATTAATTAAACATGTTTACAAATCAATGTCATTTAAATTAAAACAGTAATTGGAAGAATCCGATTCCGAAATGACACAAAATATTTTAAATAAAATAAACCAAAGTTGCAATAGGTACAGTCGATTACAAAGATATGATATGTACCTACTTATCCTCATTTAAGGCGAGGTAAGCGTAGAATTCCCGTTTGTTTTTTTCAGTTTTCTCAATAATACTACTTCCTTATGAAGTAAAACTTATATATGTTACATTTGAGAACTTGATCTATCGCGCATGGACTACTATTAAGTATTTAAACAAACTTCGCCCTATAAAAAACGATCCTAAACAGAGGTCTAATCTCTGCATGAAAACTCATTTTGCTAAGAAACTACATAACTTTACCAAGAAAAAAATATATCAGAAGAAACGTCAAAGTCTGTGTCAACGATTAACAAGAAGAAATCATTAATATTGTAAGAATTATATTTCATCTTACAAAATATGTGAAATTATTCTCCCGGATCGCTCCTGCTGTCATCTTTCAGTCCCAATCGGGACCTGTTGGAGGGAGGACGTACGTCAATTTTGCGCACCGCTGTCGTCAACCAAACTATCTTTAAGATTGGTGTGATAACACATAAAAAAATGTTATCATCACTGGGGCTTCGGAGACTGAATAAACATAAGTGGTGAGTGACTAAATTAATAGAATTATGTTATTCAATATATTAAACCAAAACAATAACAAACATATTACACAGTATAGATAAAAAACAGTAGGATGACTACTGGTGATAAGACCATGACACATTTTGACATGACGAAAATAGTGAAATAATTAAGAATGGTACCTACTCGTATCTATTAAAAATAGGATTTTATATCCATAATAGTTCGTTATCATCCAATAAAATTTTAAAAACACAATTTATTTTGGAATTCGAATTATTTTATGAAATGTTTTGCAAGCAGTCGCACTATATTGATTTAAACTTTCACGACTATCACTCATATTTTAAATACAAACGGGTCCTAATCGCGTAAACTTACGTTTAATTATATCCTGACGTTACACCCGTGGTCGCAGGCAGATATGAGTATCAATAAAATGCTACTAATAATATACTATCAATTAAAAAAAATATGGAAAATAATGCGAATTGTTACGAAACATACCGAGAATTAGTACATTTCGATTCTAGTGCGAAAAAAATGAAGTACTAAAGGAGTGGAGATAAATTAAAGCACGACCGAAGGGAGTGCTTTAAATCGACACGAGTTACGAATTTCGTCTCCGTACGTGTATCGTACGACGTTTTTCAGTACATATGGCTCTCCGAAGATTTCGACCTGACGTAAAATGAACCACTTCTCGCACAAGCGCGTAAAAATGCGCAATCTGTACTGAAAACTAAGATTTTCATAAAAAAATTGAATGGAAAAATATACGAATGACTAAAGTTGCTATAGGGAATGGCGCCCACTATGTTACATTTGCATGAAGGGTAAATTAATAAAAAAAAAATTGAAAATTTTACTTGATAAATGTGATCTATTATCTATACCAATGATATGGTACATATTTATTGTAACGGTGAAAAAGTAACCCTGTATAATAACACAGATAAACTTGACCATGTACAGTGATCGTACTAATAATGTGGATGACATTAAATCACCTATATAATGTTTTCAAAAAATATTTTTACTATTACTATTTTTACTAAAACGAAAGTGTCATTTGAAATAAGTAAGTTGAGTACATAATGCCGTTCTTTTACTAATGTTTTAAAATACACAATTGAATGTCGAATTTACAAGAATATTGTTATAATTTACCCTTTTTGGAGATACGTGACAAAAACATGTACGTGCTGTGATCAAAACATACTAAACATAGAACCAACATTCAAATGCATTTTGGAGATAACACAATATATCAGAAATATAGAGCCAAAGAAAACGCAAATAGTATTAAAGACTGTATCGTTTATTATAAATACAAGTTTAACCTGGTCTAACTTTTGAAATATGTATTATTTTGCGTTTCTGTGTTCTGAATGTATGGTGTGTACGTAATGTATGCTACTTTCCAAATTGTTTCTTTTAGGGGCTTTATCGTGCTTAAAATATTGCCTATCAAACGGGTGCCTGTCGTGTCGCATAACGTCGATTGTCCTAAAATTTTTTGGCCGAGAATGTTTGGCATAATGTTACATGGCATACTACTTGTTTAGCCTACTTAATTTTGCGCATACACGTTTAAAATACCTACACCATATTTATTCTAATACTCATTACTCGAACGTCAAATGACCTAAAGCATAATAATCCTAATGTTCATTGTAATAAATATTGTTTTCCCTACTACTCGAACTGTCAATTTTCACTGCGCCTACTTTTATCATGTCCGAAATTTCATTCAAAAAGGCATTTTAATAACAACATGCAAAACATTTGAACAACAGGGTGAATGGTTAAAAAATATTCAAGTAATAAACTAGGGTAAAACCGACGTGGATTGGTTAGATTTCGAAGCTAGGGCGGAGTGAATGGCGTAGTCTTTAAATACTTAAGTATTTTTAATCATATGTTTACACATCCTCATACTTACAAAACCAAAAAAAGGGGGGACGGGGGGCGAAGCCTCCACCAGGGGGGCTCGGGGGGCGAAGCCCCCCGCATTAAAAAAGAAATAACCTGAACCTTATCCTACCTTAACCTGGATAGGTTCGTTAGGTACCTTTTATCCCTTAGAGCGGAAATAGAAGCCCCGCGCAGCGGGGCTTCGTCGACCGGTTCCCAGGTCAAAATTGCTCACTTAAATTCTTTGGACAACAGGGCTAATTATTCAGTAATAATTAATTATAAGGAATCATTTTTTTTTAATTAGTTAAAGGTAGGTATTTATAGGCTTTTAGTATATTAAATAGTAGGAACATCACCATTATGAACAATAATTTTTCGATACATATACATTAGACACAAAGACCATTAGGACAAACAATATTTAGGAACAACCAAGTTAGGATTAACAATTTCGTCATAACAAAAATATGCGCAACAATGTTTATGCCATACATTTTTCGGCGTAAAGTTGTTATGCGACAAATTTTTCGAAATAAAAATATTATGCCACCCGATATAGACCCCTATCAAACGTATTTCGGACAAACTTATACAGCTGAATGTGAGACTATTTCAACGACTCCATGGTACTATTTTAAGAAGCAATAGGTCAAGATGCTACCCGAGTATATTATCTAAACGGAGTCTTCATTATTCCCCAATCAGGCATACACAAATAAAATGTGGTGGATTTTATGTTTTACATAAAATCGGATTTTTACACAACGTTTTAGATGCCCTTCACTTTCTTATGCGTGCGAGAACAGCGAAGCAGCTATAAGAATCAGCCATACATAAAATCCTTATTGAAACACCATGGGCTTGATCCATAGTTAGAACAGGTAGATATAAATGCTCCATGATAGTTATATTAGATGTCAAAGTCACAATACACGTAAGCTACATACCATATTCTCTTTAAAGTATCCTTTCACAAATTCAGGTAATTTTTTTGGGCAATATAAGAGCTATGGCAATATCTAAATGTTTG
>JALPQI010008424.1:0-47238 GCA_025490895.1 Thaumatotibia leucotreta | reverse complement strand
GACTTATCTTGACATCTATAAGGTAGGGGCTTAAAGGTGTGTTCACGACCCTGGAAGTGACAAATAAAAGTACGGCAGTAGAAAAAGTAAATTTATTTAACTTCAACCTTATAAATGGATAGTAGTGCTGCACACGCGGCCGGTGTGGCTTGGCCTTTAAATAACACTAATAATGAGTACATGGGTATATATTTCGATATGTGAATATAATATCATACCTACATAGGAAGGTCCTACTTGAAATTCGTGATTTAGTTCTCGGCAGTTTACTGGACCGATTATGTATAATGTTATAAGCCCCACTATTCATGATTTTTTGGACCCATGGATCAAAAGTTAGAGGGGGGGGGGGCAACATTTTTTATATATTGGAGCGAGTGTCATCAGAGCCGTCGAAGAGTCACTGCTGGCCACACATTAATTGAAGATTGATGATGGGCAGCAGCATCAACATAGTGGACTACAGCCACACTAACTGCGATCGCCAACCCGCTTGCCCAACGTGTCGATTATGGGCAATACCCGCATTTCCTCCTAATGTGTCCATACGCAGTCCTGTGATATTATACTTATATATGAACAGTCTATGATTGCCCACTGCTGGACGTAGGCCTCTCCTATTAACTATGAGTAGACGCATTAGGAGGTAAATGCCCATAATCGCCACGCTGGGTAAGCGGATGGGCGATCGCAGTAATGCGTCCACTATGATGACGCTGCTGCCTGTAATCAAAAGCTTCTCGACTGTTATAAAAGTCAAATCAAATCAAATTACTATTTGCTAAAAATAGTTTTTGAAAGGCTGACATGTAATAATATGCACTAAAGTGACATAAAATGCTACCGTTTGCATAATTAATGAGCTTATAATATAACTTATCAATAACTGACGTAATAATGATATCCAGATATACCCATAAAAGTCTGCGAATGAATACTTAATGCTAAAACAGAAATAAATACATTGCCATATAGTACAAACTTCATGAAGTCGTTATATATGTTCAGTTTACGGAATTATGATTACAAAAATACCAAAATGATGTCAATTAAGTGATATAATTTTAGTATTTTGTTTGCGGAAGCTTCTCTTTTCGGTGTATTTGTATTTATGCAACAAAATATGCAAGTAATGTGCAATGTACAAATTACTTTATCTGTTTAAGGAAGCATTACTGAAGGTATCTACCGTGAAACGGGGTTACATCGATACATTTAAAAATTCATAGTCTTCCTCACTTTCGAAGACTATATTCTAAAGAAAATTATGATACTAAGGCTCGATTTTACCAGTTTTTTTTAGATAACGCTTACTCTTGGATAGCAATGTCAAAACTTCATAGTAATTTGACACTACTGTCTGAGAGAAAGCGTTATTCTTTAAATAATAGTTTGGTAAAATCAAGCCTTCAAGAGATATTGGTTCATCTGCATATAATTCAGCCTCTGTAGCCTAGTTCATGGGTGCCATTAATATACCTAACATTAAGAGCCCTAATATGAATTCACATAACTTTGGCATGAAATAATTATGCTTATGCATAATAGCATAATAATAAAAAAGCATTATGCTTATTGCGGTTGTCTATTGTTTGCCCGACAGTTATTTAACATAATATTCATATGCCCGAATCTAACTTGCCCGAATTTCATTTGCCCGAATGATTTGTTTACCATAAAAATTGTATGACATACTGCTTGTTTACCCGAATAGTACCTTCCATAATCATACAATGCCATCCTATTTCTTTTCCATATTATTAAGTGCAATAATATGGTTTAATAGAATATTCAAATGCCAGAAGCAATTGTTGCCATATTAATTGTTGGCCATATTATTAAGTGCAATAATATTATTTAATGGAATATTCAAACGCCATCAGTAATTATCAGTTTTTTCAAATAAGTACTAGCTATATTATTAAAAGTTACAAGCGTTTGAAAAAAACGGGCTTCTGGGAACCGGTCGACGAAGCCCCGCTGCGCGGGGCTTCTATTTCTGCTCTAAGGGATGAAAGGTACCTAACGAACCTATCCAGGTTAGGGTGGGGGAATTACAATATGTTCTAATGCGTTCAATATGTTATAATGCGGGGGGCTTCGCCCCCCGAGCCCCCCTTGTGGGGGGCTCCGCCCCCCCGTTCCCCCATTTTGGGTTTTACAAAAATGAGGATGCGTAAACAATGAATTAAAAATACTTAAGTATTTTTTAGTCAACGCTTTTAACTCCGCCCTACCCTAGAAACCTAACCAATCCAAGTTGGTTTTGCCCTGGTTTATTACTTGAACATATTTTTAAACCATTAACCTAGCACTGTGTATTGTGTATGCACAAAATTAAGTAGGCTAAACGAGTAGGATGCCATTTAACATTATGACAAATATTCTCGGCCAAAAAATTTAGGACGACGTTATGCGACACCACAGGCACCCAGAATACTAACCTAACCTACTTTTTAATAGCAGTTTAACTTTGTGGAGGGTCATTTGGATGACAAGTTATGTTATGGCATGTAATATTTACGAATTCCGATGATTCTGACAAAAACATTATGGAAATTGTCTTTTCTGGTAGCTAATTTGGATGACAAACGATGTTGTGGCATGTGATAATTACGGATTTCGATGATTCTGACAAATGACATTATGAAAATTGACTTAATGGGAAACAAAGTTCCTGGCAAATGATTAATATAGTAAACAATAAGTATGGCATAAGATGTTATGAGAAACAATATTATGTGTGTTGAATAGGATGGCAAATAAAATTATGGCAAATGAAATTCTGGCAAATGGGGGTATCCCGCTTATTGCCCATATTACAGAATCCGTATAGTTGAAATATACTTAACTATAACTACATGATATTGGAATTGAAGTTTATTAATTGAAAACAGTAGGTACCAACAAACTTATACCTACTTAAAAAATAAACGAGTAAAAGTATTTTTAAAATATTAACGACGGTTTTTTTGTAGTTACAAAAAAAAACATAAAAACCCCGTGTTAAGATTTTTTGCGTTTAGGTTTATCTGGGTTAAATTTAATGCACACTGTTAAGGCGCATTCAGACCAAGCGAACATTCGCTATTCTAACCTCCCACTCTACGAAATTCGATAGTTACACAGAACGTGATTGGTTGATTTTGTAGAGCGGGGGATAGAACAGCGAATGTTCTTTTGGTCTGAATCCACCTTTATATTTCCCGTCAATAATAATTGCGAACAATGTAAACAGACCTGTGCATTGTACCTACCTCATCAAAATACTGCTAAATAACATCCGGTATACAAGATCCCCAAAAGTTTATTTAGTCTTGACCATGTATCTATTGCCGGTAATGAACACACCTACCGGATTTATTGCTTTGATTGTCCATAAAAATTAGAAACACGTACTTACTCGTCTGATTATAGTGATGCAACGCATTATATAAACCTAATTAGACGATAGGTGACCGCGAACGCAGGCGAAATAAAATAAAAGTGTAAAAACGAAATCGGATTACGCAAAATGAGTCTTAGCTGTTTTTTATACTCTTAACTTTGAACGGGCAAAACTTTGAAATTAAAAAATAAAAAGAAAACAGCCCAACTAGCAAAATATAGTCATATAGAAGTTGAGACAACGTTTTGCATATAACTTGTAGTCCTATTTGGTTGGTCATATAAACGTAAGGTAAACGGTTATAAAAGGCGAAAGTGGCGCAAATTATAAGACTTATTGGTGAGATAAAGGTTAAATAAAGGTTTGCATGGCGACTTAAATCGTTTATTAAAGGTATTGTAACGATTAAGGAATGACCAAAACGTTGTATAAAGAGTACAACAAAAACCTTTACGCGACCTAAATATCAAATAAATGTTTTATAACTGACCATTTTGTTTTATAGAAGGTTTAGTGTAATCCTTACTCAATGCTTATTGGACTTTTAAGTCATCTAAACATTTTTAAGTTTTATTTATAAAACTGCTTCTGACATTTATTTTAGATACGCGCAAAACTTGGTGTGTGTGACAAAAAGTGTACGGAAAAATAATACAAGGTAATTTTATAAGTTTTGTAATGGAAATTATTGTTCTATATATTGAGCGTTTGCACATTTGGCGTGAGCTGAATTCGTATGGGAAGGTCACTTTACTGTTAAAGTTTATGATGATATACAGTTTTTTGCTGTCGCGCTCTTAATATATTCGAAATAATTATAATTTATAACAATATTTCTTCATATTTTATTATAGTTAAGGTTAGCCATTTTGGAACAAGTCATGGATTTATACTTATACGACTACAATATAACTTTATCTTAAGTAAAGGTTTTTATAACGACTACAAATTGTCCGCCATTACTAAGCCGTCATTACTAGTCCGCCACTTCGTTTGTGCCGTTTCCACGATGTAACGTCCATGGTTTTTTTCTTTGAAATAGTACTGTGATGCTCACGAAATGGCGACTGATGTTTTATAATATTAATTTCAAATCGACTTTAAATTGCATGATGTTTTATAACCGTAACTTAAAATCTATTTAAAAACATATAGTTCAATAAAAGGAATATAACGGGTTCGGCAACAACTAAGGGTTTTTCAAAGTTTTTGTTTGACGTTAATATAACCAACTGTCGAATAAAAGGTAGATAACAGTCCCGCTGATATCTTTTTGTCATATTGAAGTTACCCTCAATACCACTATATAACTGTCGAGATAAGGTTTTAAGATATCACTTATACAACAATAACATTATGTAGACGTTGTAAAAATGACCTTATTACGACGGTTCTGTTTTTTCAAAACCCTTTATAAGACGAAAACGTTTATACGACTTTGAACATCATTAAGTAAACGTTTTCTTTAAAACCTCTACATGATTGTTGTATAATTAAGTCGCAAAAACGTTTATTTACCATAGTAATTAGACTATTTGGTAGGACGACTAAACTATCAGATTTATAACGTTTATTTGACTAACAGGTTAACTAAAAACGACTATAAAACTCTTATATGGCTAAAGGTCGTATAACTCTTGATTTATATGACTTCTTTGCTAGTTGGGAGGTGTATGTTCAGCACTTCTGCCACCATGAAGTATAATATCCTCATTTTTTTTCATTAAAATCAAAAATCATGTCAAATCACACTTGATTTATTGAATTTGCCTGGAATGACCTATACAGCGTGTGTATTTGATACGGGCGAATATTTTAGTGGCGATTACTATCGGACCTAGGGAACCTATTTACATAAATTTATTTTAGAAATTAAGGTATTTTTTTTTCATACAAAATAATTGAGCCCCCAATGTATTGCATCCACTGGTAGCCACATTACTTAAAGTAGACATAAGTATCTAAACGTCATACGAGTCTCATGTCAGTTGGCCGGCATACATTGCTGCTGGGTTGCACTTTAGAAAAATCATTACACCTAATCAACAACAAAATTTAACGAAATGGTTATCTTATACGACTCGTAGGATCAGATATTATAGCTGGATTAATTATTCGCCCGTATCAAATACCCACGCTGTATGACTAAAATACAAATGAAAAAGAAAAGCAGTAAACTTAGTAATGTACAGAAATATTATTTTGACACCAGACAAAACAAGACACATATTTATTTTGAGCTTTTTAACTTCAAGGATGCGTGGTTAAAATGCTCGCAGGCACCTTGTATATTATTGTAATACGAAATTTAAGTACCTACGTTGGGTCTTCCAAACTCCATCTGTAGCCGTACCACAAGTTGGAAAGTAGAGGATACGTTAGGTTTTACTCGATACGCAATTCTGTCGCACTCGCACTGACATATTGGAGCGAGCGTGATGGCCTGCTTTACGCATCGAGTAAAACTTAATGCTGCCGATACTTGCAAAGTCATGGTACGGCTACTGCGCTTGCAAAATGTTAAGGTTAAAGTGTGTCAAGGGCGAAAGAAATTGCTGAAAGATGTGGAAGAATAAGAAAGGTATCCTTTCTAAAGAATGAAACTCGTAAAGTCATCGTCGACAGTAAGTAATTGTTAACATTGTTAATAATCCTATGGAACTACAGTCGTTCTACGCAAAATAATCAGTGAATTATATTATTTTATAGGTAGGTATGTGTATACCTAAACTATTTAATTATGACATTATTCAAAATTTGCGATTTGTAAACTCGTTTATATCTTTATAACAACATCAACAGATAGTTCAATTTACATAAAGCTTGTATAGTGTGCAGAATTGAATAATAAAAACATTAAGAAGAGCCTGATGCCTACCATTAGGGTTCCGTAATCAAAATGGCAGAATCTCTTGTAGGTGTAATATGAACACATGTAATTAATTATACATATTTTGTAAATTTTAACATTTAAAACCCTTGTGAACGAATAAATCAACTTGGCATTACCAAGACATGCTAATATACTAAAAATTTTAAAAATAGGCAATAATTACCATAATCAACAAGTAAACAATTAAAAAAAACAACATAATTCGAATTCTGTAAGATCCTATCGTGAGGATTTGTTTTAAGGTCGGCTAAAAAAAGAATTATCGAAATCAGTTGGCGTGATATTGATTTATTCGTCCAATTGTCGTGCACTTTTAATCCCAATTTACAACTTAGGTATATGGTTTTCTCATGGATGCCATTGTTAGGACTGGACCAAATTTTCTGTAAACATTAATTGTTATGCAGATGATAGCACGGGCGACATTATCTCGGTCGGCCTGGGCCTGGCCGGGCAGAAGTTGACGTATGGATCTTGTCATTAAGCTGGATTTGGCTTGGATGGAAGGTTCTGGATCTTATTTGCAAATGAGGTTCTGATAACATCGTAGAGTTCAACGCCAAGAAAACCCAAGTGTGCGCTTTCTCCACCAAAACGTCTTCTTTCTACCCAGTTCCAACTCTTCAGAATACTCCTCTTGGTTTGCGAGATAGCCTGAAGAATATATGCTGGGCATGGATATAGTTACGCTGCAATTTCAACCAAAATATATACATCGAGTCATTAATTACAATAATTACCACGGCATCAAAAAAGCTGGGCATCCTGAACAGGGTGCGTCGGTTCTTTGCGCTCGACCAGCTTTGTCTTCTTTATAAGACACAGTTTGCTTTTGCGTGGAGTACTGCTCGCATCTTTGGGATGGGTCCGCCCAATACCTTCTCGATGCTCTCGATGGGATGCAGCGGCGGGCAGTTCGCATTATAGGCGATTCTAAGGTTATCAGGCACCTTAAACCCCTTCAACTACGTAGGGACATTGGTTTTCTGAGCGTTTTTTATCGCCTGTACCATGGCGAGTGCTCTGAAGAGTTATTTTCCCTGATCCCGTCCTCCCCTTTCCGTTATAAAACCACACGTGCCGGTTTGCGCTATCACCCCTTCACCGTTGAAAATATTCCCACACGTAGGTACCAAAAAATTCGGCAATCCATTCATATGCCAGACTATTAAAAAGTGGAATTCTTTACTGACACATTTCCTCATACGTACAAGTTGGGACCCTTTGAACGAAGCGTGAAGAAGCGTCTAGCGGGCCAGCAAGGCGGTGGCAACTGACAAGTTACTGCTGGTGTCCTGTTCGTTGCCGCCGCGATTTGGGCTCCTCTTTTCACTTAGGCCCTGGGTTTTCTGGCCGGTTTCTGATTTCTCTGACACGTCGTCGGTTACCCGCTGCCGCCGACGTTTCAGACGTAGTATAGTATATAGTAAGATTTAGACTACCTACAGGCATGTAAGCACTAATAATAGAGTGTTACGATCATGTGTCCGAGACATAAAGATCAAAATCGTTAGTATACTTTTGGAGTTGACTGCACAAAACTAATGTATGAAAATGGAACTTGCAAATTTACGCACCCACTCATTTAGTAAGCTAGTTAAAATTCTAAACGAGTGGAGTAAACATTAGGCCTGTAATAAAATTGTGCAATGAAATAATAACTATAATACGAGTAAGCATGAAGGTCGTTGCGCACATATGAGAAACACTATGTGGTGTATGGTCGAGCGCTTGTTCGGAAAATGAAGGCACATGGCATATATGGGCGTGCCTTTCTAACAAACGCCTTTAGTTTCCGCACAGAGTACCGTAGGCTCGGGTAACCGTGGATAACCGTAAGTGAACTAAGGGGGCCCTTTTAGCTAGTATTCTTAGTTGTCTTATCTAGTTAACAACTTTCTAACCTAAAAGTACAGGTTTTCTGTTGTTAACTGCTGTTTCCTTCATTCAAAATTAAGCAATTTACTAATCACTACGGACGAACTGTACAAATGCGGACTCAGGTATTTTGGTATAGGCCAATTTACAACAGAAAACTTGTACTTTCAGGTTAGAAAGTTGTTTACTAGATAAGACCGCTAAAGATGAATGGATTTTAGGTAGTGATATTTTTTGTTAGCTTCCGTAGCCTGTAGTTGGTATTGGTAGTGACCCTGTTTACGAAGCTGGAGGTTTCGGGATCGAATCCCGGCGAGGGCATTATTTGTGTGCTTATTTATCACAAATATTTGTTCCTTGGTCACGGTTGTCTATGTATTTAAGTATTTATTGTATTGTATACATGTCCAATGATATTTATTTTATTATAATTCTTACTACAATATGCATAAAGTACACAAATAGATGATGGCGTGGTACAGTCGCTATCAGAGATATAGGAGGGGCCGGGCTCAGAAATATCTGAACATGCATTCATGACAATAGAAGCCTTCTCAAATACCATTCGTCAGAAAAATCAAAAAAATTTAAATCCCGCCCTCGGTCTTGATCACGTATATTTACTTCTAGGCTAGGGTTGTCTTGTCACTAAGATAACATTAAAAGTTTACGCAATTAAGACCCGTTTGTCGTTAAAATATGAGTCTAATTTCCCGCGGAGGTGTACCTGGTGCAAAGGTTATCCATCGCCATTCAACGTGGTAACGCTGCTAGTGTGATGGGTACCTTCGCTCCAGGTACAACTCGTGGCGGACTTTTCGATTAATTTAAGTTAGTTTGTTTTATTCACTATATTTAATTAGTTATATATTATCGATATATTTCGTAGGTTTAAGTGTTTTATTTTTATAAATGCGTCAGATTTTGTGTTATTTAGGTATTTTTTAATTAACTTAATGGTTTTAATGTAATTTACTCCAATAAATGTAACTGATTTCCCGTTTCAAAATCCCCGGATAAATATATTCGTCTGATAGTTAAAATATACACTAACGATTTCCGCAGGCATATAAAATAAATAACCTATTTGTTTTTTTTTATTTTTATTTTATTTATTTGGACCTTCAACAATAAGTACGCAGTTTCAGAAATTAAAACTATCATGCACATTTAAAAGCTATGCGCCTTATTATTTACTGAAGATCACAGCATGCACTAATAGAAAAAACAAACAGGCCCCTATACCACAAAACTTTACAAGCGTACAATTCTACAAAATTGTCAACTTTTTGTATGGGAATTTAAACAATTTTGTAGGATTGTACGCTTGTAAAGTTTTGTGGTATAGGATAGGCCACAGGGTCGCGTTTTATAAAGCTACAATTTACAATTTCGCTGTTTGCCTCTCTTTTTAGCCAATATGTGCGTGCGTTAGAGAGGCAAACAGCGAAATTGTAATTTGTAACTTTATAAAACGCGACCCAGGTTGAAACAAACAGGTTGCGCTTCTTATATTACACATTTAGTTTGCTAAGAATCTTAAGATTAATTTATACAACTAGTTACAAATTAAGAAAAAATCTCTTTAGATATGGGATCGAAGTTACGTTGAGATCGATGTCGTTCTGATGTTTCTCATAGATGTCATACAATTTGAAAAGAAAAGGACAGTTAGCATTTATGTGTCATTTTTTTTTTCGGTGATGGTAAAGTAGGCCTGGCCTTCTACCGCGAAATCGAAATTCATACATTTCGAGGATTTTTCTCTGTCACAGAGTAAGAGATACAAATCCGCGAAATTTGTGAATTTCGAAGTTCGCGGTAGGGCCGCTGTAACCGCGAACACCGAAGTTCTCAAATTTCGCGGATTTTTCCAACGAGGGTGTCAATAGAGTGACAGAGACAAATCCCTTAAATGTAGGCCAGGCATTTACTCAATTATTTTTTGTGTACTTTTGTAAATTAATAATTTCTTTTGTTTACGTATACCAACAACTAGGTAGGTCCATTATATGTTTAAAACAAAGAACAATAGTTTTCTCACACTTTTAGGGAAGGCTAGTCATTATGTCACTGCAGTTCTGTTTTGTTATGTTATGACTAATTAGCTGTTTCAAGGCTGAAAACCCAAGACTTTCTTCCTAATTACCATCGCTCTCTCTTTCGTGTGTTTAATTCTGCAATTTCATTCAAAACGCCGGTGTGACTACTTAGGAAAGAACATCAACGAGTGTTGTAAGAAACTGCTTAAAATGTGAATAAAATCGTGAATATTTTCAATCAATGCAGTCGTGAATGTTTTAACCCTTTCTATTCAGCAATTGATGTCGAGTTTTTTTGCATAACAACAACGTGATTGAAGTTGCGTTCCTGAAATAAAAAACAATCCATCTCGTCCCTCGTTCCATTGACTCATTATTTGGATAGTATTAAACAAAAAATATTGAATACGTCCATCTCGTGGATTATATACAAAATAATTAGTTTACAAGAATAAATTGCAATAAAGATGTAATGTAATACTAATGTGTAAGATTAAAATATAAAATGTAATTATATACATTAAAATAAATACACGTAAGTTTAACCGTTTACTAATAACAATAGATTCAACCGTAACAATAGATTCGGCCTTAAATTGGAAAGAACACATTCAACGTATTAAAACAAAAATATCTAAATTTCTATATGGGCATAATATACTAAAATCGAATACAGATTTTAAATGTGCATTATCAGCATATCACGCATATGCTTATGCATGGCTCCGTTACGCCGTGGTTTTGTGGGGAGACAGCACAGATTTCAAAAAACTGTTCGTAATGCAAAAAAAATGTATTCGTGTTCAAGCAAATGTGCATATCCCCGAAAGTTGTCGCCCCTACTTTATTGAATTTAAATTATTGACATTGCCTTGCATTTTTATCTTACAAGCCGCTCTCTTTGTTCGTGAAAATCCTGACTTATTCAAACTAAGGCAAGATAAGGACAATACTAGATCGAAGTATAGGAATAAATTAATATTGCCAAAAACGAACATGGAAATGTACAGGAATAGTCCTCATTATAAATGTATAATCATCATGAATAAAATTCCCGATTATATAAAATTAGAACCCAAATTTATATCATTAAAAATAAATTAATTAAATTCCTTCTTGATAAATGTTATTACTCTGTGAATGATTTTTTAAATGACAGTAATGTATAGCCTATTATTATTATTATTCATTATTTTTCAAATAAATACCCGACATAATAAATTAATTATATATACGTAAATTAATAATAATTGTATTTTTTGTGATACTTAGCTTTAAGAAATATTGTATGCCCTTACAGGGTGTCATGGTCTGACTTACTTTTATATGTATAACATCTTAAGAAATGTACATGACTTTACAACGAATAAATTGAATTGAATTGAATATTTATACATATAACCTGAATCATTTCTAATACGAGACTTCCGGCTAATGCTAGCAGTAATGGGAGTCCTTTGCAGGAGACTCCACCACCGCCAGTTTTGTAGTTACCGGTATTATACTCTGCGAGTTCTGCGACATAATTGGTGATCGGAACTTTGAGTGCAAAACTTTAACAAAACTTGTCAAGTGGACATGGAAGAGCACATACATCCATAAAATATAGATACGAGTATCTATTTACACACTCAAACATTTATTTATTTAAACTTTATTGCACAAAATGAAAGCACAAATGGCGGACTTAATGCCTTAAGGCATTCTCTACCAGTTAACCACTGGGCCAAAAAGAGAGGTTTGATAGGTGCAGGCTAGAAAATCGTAAAATGAAGTCATAACTGGGTTATTTGCAGAAAAAGTGTACCTTTTAATTTTTTTATGCGATCCTGGACTGTAATACACCATTTTACTCGGCATCGTGCGTACTTTTCAGAAAAAGTATGTCTCTAATGTCACGAAAATAAGTATGTAAATTGAGATTTCTCAGTTTAGTTACTCCCATACTAAAGGTACGAAAAATTCTGTAACAAATTTGAGATTTTTTAAATCAGTTTCGTTACATTTCGTTTCATACATTTAGTATGGGAGTAACTAAACTGAGATCTCAATTTACATACTTATTTTCGTGACATTAGGGACATACTTTTTTTGTTTCATAACTGAAAAGTACCTACGCACGATGCCGAGTAAAATGGTGTATTACAGTCCATGATCGCATAAAAAATTAAAAGGTACACTTTTTCTGCAAATGACCCAACTATTGCAGTCAAAAAATTCAGATAAACATTGCAAGTTGTTTCGAATTTTGTTCCGAGATAGGTAACAAAATTGGATACAGATTTTTCAATAAACTTCGTATTTTCGTAAGGACTGGGCTGGACCAGCCTTATCAATTTTTATGAATACTTTATCCGTGGTACAAATGTATAAACTTTTTGAGAATTACTCAAATTATACTCTTGCAGTCTTATTAATAAAAATCGCTTATTCAAAAGCTAATCTACCGTTACACTTGGACTAGCTACTACGGGAGTAATTAAGGATTAACTTTGTTATAAGAACGTTATTAAAAAACATCGAGTAGCCTTGGCGCCATGGACGTCTAATGCAAGCTCAAAAATGCCCCCAATATGAATTGTTCAATTGTGCTAAGATGGCCAGGAGATAGCGCTTTTCTTAACACCGCGCATGTTACGGCGCAACATCTTTGACAAATTTATGTTTTTAAAATATAGCCAATCACAACTTTGCCATCAAAATTGGTCCATACCAATCACAACTATTTTTAAATGGCGGTTTAAGTTTTTATAGGTTGACATTGAAATTCATTGCCGCGAAGAGGGGGTGACATTTGTCAACTAAAATTCAGGACCGTTTTTGAAAGGCAATTTACTATGGCGTGCGGTTTCCATGTTTTATTTGTTCGTAGCTTACACAAAACCAGCGATTGACTGAGGTTAGCTTTTTGTAACCTAATTATGACGCATTTTACTAGAGTATCATTACTGGAAACAATATCTAATCCAATATATGTAGAGCAAGGTTACGCAGTGAAGTAAATTCATTAAAAGACAAACCCACATTAATTCTACCGTTGGTCGTGGCTTGGGAAATCCGCTAGAAAACAATGTGTCCATCAGACAGCTTTACTGTCTTTTAGCATAGAGTAATAACAAAATAGTGCTCAAGTCATATTTGTCGTGTGCGACAACTCGATTTATTAGATAATTCAGATTGATACCTTATTAATTTTAAATCGTTTAAAAACTTTGTCCTTTTTAACCGACTTCAAAAAAGGAGGAGGTGCTCAAAGGGACTTATTTTTTTGCATGTAATACCTACATAACAAAAAAAATCTTCTACATTCTTCGATTTTTTAGTACAGATGGTACCTTTTTTAGGCTCTATATAGTGCGAGAAGTGTGTCATTTTACGTCAGGTCCAAAACTTCGGAGGGCCATCTGCACTAAAAAACGTCGTACGAGACACGTGCAAAAACGAAAATTTCATGTTTTTCGCACTTGTGTCGTAATGTACTATTTCGAACGGGTATAACCTATTGGCACCAAGTCGGGATCTGATGACGGGATCTTGGAGATCTCGGTTGAAGTTGGTTTTTATAGATTATAAATATTAGATGTCATATACCAAAGAAAAACGACCAAGATCACCTATGTCCGAGGTGGGGATCGAACCCACGTACTCAGCTTTCGCGGCTGATGCCTGTACCCCTCGGCCACTCGGTCTTAGCAACCACCGGTCAAATTTCTCGGGTATATGCAATCCCTTACAAGGCTAGGCGCCTTTGACCATTCTCTAAGGGCAAGCACTAACTACATGCCTGCACCTCCTATTTAGAATACTTTACAGTTTTCTAGAATAGCTAGAGAGAGATGGTGCTGCCATCTATTGAACATATTGTGAAAACACAAATCAAATTATTTATTAACTAAATATTTTGATTTGTACTTTTAATTTTTCTCCAGTAGTCACACTACTTAATACTATATAAATTATAAATATTAGATGTCATATACCAAAGAAAAACGACCAAGATCACCTATGTCCGAGGTGGGGAGCTTTCGCGGCTGATGCCTGTACCCCTCGGCCACTCGGTCTTAGCAACCACCGGTCAAATTTCTCGGGTATATGCAATCCCTTACAAGGCTAGGCGCCTTTGACCATTCTCTAAGGGCAAGCACTAACTACATGCCTGCACCTCCTATTTAGAATACTTTACAGTTTTCTAGAATAGCTAGAGAGAGATGGTGCTGCCATCTATTGAACATATTGTGAAAACACAAATCAAATTATTTATTAACTAAATATTTTGATTTGTACTTTTAATTTTTCTCCAGTAGTCACACCACTTAATACTATATAAATTATAAATATTAGATGTCATATACCAAAGAAAAACGACCAAGATCACCTATGTCTGAGGTGGGGATCGAACCCACGTACTCAGCTTTCGCGGCTGATGCCTGTACCCCTCGGCCACTCGGTCTTAGCAACCACCGGTCAAATTTCTCGGGTATATGCAATCCCTTACAAGGCTAGGCGCCTTTGACCATTCTCTAAGGGCAAGCACTAACTACATGCCTGCACCTCCTATTTAGAATACTTTACAGTTTTCTAGAATAGCTAGAGAGAGATGGTGCTGCCATCTATTGAACATATTGTGAAAACACAAATCAAATTATTTATTAACTAAATATTTTGATTTGTACTTTTAATTTTTCTCCAGTAGTCACACTACTTAATACTATATAAATTATAAATATTAGATGTCATATACCAAAGAAAAACGACCAAGATCACCTATGTCCGAGGTGGGGATCGAACCCACGTACTCAGCTTTCGCGGCTGATGCCTGTACCCCTCGGCCACTCGGTCTTAGCAACCACCGGTCAAATTTTTCGGTCGGTCAGTTTACCGGTCAAAGTAGTGTGACTACTGGAGAAAAATTAAAAGTACAAATCAAAATATTTAGTTAATAAATAATTTGATTTGTGTTTTCACAATATGTTCAATTGGTTTTTATAGGTTAGGTTGGTGTCTAAAAGGTTTAACACTTACTTTTAGCCCTCTTTGCTGTACCCTTGGAGGACGTAATCTCAAAATTGTTTATTTTGGTGATATTTTTAATTGGTGATTATTTTTTATGAGCTTATAATTAATAATGAGTTCTCACAAAGAGTTCGGCACCCTTTGAACTATTCGATATTTATTAATGTATTATTTGGGCACTCTGATTTGTTATTACTCTATGTTTCTAGTTATTAATGATACATTGTAATATTTACTTATGCTAACTTCACTATAAATATTTGGCAATTTAGTTGGGTTGATGATTAATAGATTCTTTTCAATGGAAGACTTAAAAGTAGATCTTTAATATCCTGCTGTTCAATGAGTCAATCAATTTATAGAAACTGCTGATTGGGCCAAACACAAATAAAACAAAATGTCTCTGCTGTGTATTCCGATTTACATCTTGTCAGCCTCCGTAGCCAAGTTGGTAGTGACCCTGCCTACGCAGCTAGAGGTTCCGGGTTCGAATCCCGGCGAGGGCGTTATTTATTACAAATATTTGTTCCTTGGTCATGGCTGTATATGTATTTAAGTATCTATATATGTATATCGTCGCCTGGTAGGTACCCACATCACAAGCCTTAATTGAGTTTTGGGACTAGGTTGATTAGTGTAAGATGTACCAAGATATTTATTTATTTTTTATTTGTTTGCAAATGACTCAAAGAGTAGAGATTGAGTAAAGATTGTATGACATGTAAGTGATGAACTTTACATGTCATACAATCTTTACTCACTTGAATAATCGTAAGGATTTAGGTAGGAAGATATATGTAATGTCTCGTAGAACCAAATATTTAAGGAAATATTCTTAAGGCATTCATTCACATGACACATCATCAGCCTATCTCATTCAGCTGTTGGTCATAGCCTTCCCCATTGCCTAGTTATGATATGCGTTTGGAGTTTGGATTTTTGGAGTTTTGCACGCAGTAGCAGGTAAATACCCAAGTCGCCATGCCTGCCAAAGGTTGTTTTAAAAAATACACACTATAATTAAGGTGGAAGTACTAGTGCGTAACATGTCAACAGAGAGTATTTATTTTAATCACGACATTTTGCTCATATATAAATATATAAAGTATTGTCATGTGTTTTGGGAGAGGAGTTTGTAAGTTTTGTTAAATAGTATATATTTTATAGGTTGACAATATCAAAATTTCTCAAAATTGAAAATTTTCTTAGCCAACTCCATTGTACGAGTAAGTGTCAGGTGCTTTTGCTGGCAGTCCCGTTAAATGGCACTTCAGTACAAGTTTGAATGCCACATATTGGGACATTGAAAATATTAACACTCAGTCCTAATGAATGTCTGCCCGTCTTAAAATTATGCAAATAATTCAGATATAAGCTAATTATTTCAAAATTGGGATATTAAAGGCATACACATTTGTCATCATTTAAATACCCTAATAAGTAGTTGATTTTATCTTATCAATGGCAACTCAAGCTGTGATGACGAGTATTGTAGTACAGCGTCGGGTACTAGTACTTCCTCTTTAATAGTATCACTGCCTTCCGTAACACAAATTACGCGATCATGATTTTCGTTTTGATTAACCTTATACTTAATATATAAATAAACAAATATTATGGAAAATTTCTAGAATAAATGTATTGAATAATCTTTTCCTGTGGGACCGGAGACCTCCGAATTCATGTCACTAAAGTGTGAAGTGCAGCAAGACTAAATTGTGCCTGTAAGTAATAAAATATCACACGTTCCCATGAAAAAGCGCTAGAAACTAACGCCCTTATTCATTAACGTTTGTTAATTTAACAAGCCGCTAATAATTGTTTGTCCCTTTTGCTCTTATGGACACATTGTTAAGACCGAAAGGGACAAACAATTATTAGCGGCTTGTTAAGTTAACAAACGTTTATGAATAAGGGGGTAATTCTCCACTATAGGGGGTGATTGAAAATGAATGTATCCGCTTTCCCATCTGTCAAGTCAAGTTCATCAGAAGACCCAGTTAAAAGCGGCCGAAAATGACCAAGTTACAATTAATACATGTCATTATCGGCGCTCACCCTTCTTCGGCGCGTGGGGCCGTATATAACGTGCGCCCGCGCAGCGCTCGGCACACAACCAGTCTTCGGCAGTGGCGGAGACGCGCAGCAACATGAAGCTCTTGGTGAGTTCAGTGCAGTGCAGTGACAGTGGTTTCAAGTGGTATTCAAGGATCCTGGGCACCCATTCGCTAAGGGAATCCTGGATCAGTGACAAGCTCAAAACGCATTGGGATTTAGAAGGATTCGAAATTGTATTCGAGCATCTGTCCCTGTTACGCAGATGACGCCTTTGTTGGAGTGATAGAGACAAATGTTAGAAATTTTTGAAGTTTTCAGTAGACCATCTGAATCAGGATTTTCGGGCACTCTTTATAGGAGTACTTACCTAGTGTTTTTTGGCTAATTTCACTCATTTAAATTTCAGTTTCGTACTTAGTAATTATCTCTGATATGTAATTTCCTGTTAGCCGAGTGGGTGTATCATAAGATTTGGTAGAGTAATTTACTTTTCACTTTCTAAGCCTCAAAATCGAGAGTAAATTATACCTTAGGTTTAATCACTTACGCTACTTACGCTAAACTGAATTTAATAATTAAACATTCAATTCATGTTGTATTAAATAGCTGAGTTTAAATTAAGTACTTGTCAATTGTCTCGATATCTTTTAAGTTTTTCATTTTTAAGCGTTTTCAATAATATGTGTTAGTTGAATATTGAAATTAGATAATAAATCTAAAGGCGTCAACTGAAAGTATTATCAATAACAAACTTTTGTGCGAAATAATTATTAAACAGAATATTATCTAATGTACGTGGGAAGTTCTAAGAAATTATCCAATTTAATTGTAATCAAAGAATAAGGAACACATAATTTCAAATAACATGCGTATGTTATCAATTAATAATACTTGAAATGAAATATGAATGTAACCACGCAATCTTTCTGGTTAATTAAAATTAAACACATCGTTAGGTATCACATATATAACTGTGCCACAAAAAAGAAACTATTACATTAAAATAAACTAAAATATTAATAGTAAATTAATAACGAGGAAATTCATAAAATTAGGTAGGTGACTACATTAAGTAAAAATACCTATTTGCTATAAAACCTGCCTCCGACAATCGGGCTTTAAACAAAAACATATAATTGATATTCAAGAAATGATCTATGTTTCGTCTTACTTAAAAACTCGACAAGTAATTTATAATTCCTTTTCAATAATCTTAGCTCAATTTGAATGATATTATCAAAACTAAAATGATTTAAAATACTTTAATCGGCAATAACTGATAATCTTCACAGTACACATATTTAAACGTTAATAAGTTATCGGTATTTCAGTTTACTTACAACGTTGCAATATGAATAATTTTAAGCATTGCAGTAACCGCTAACATGCTATATACTTGCTGGCACTCTCGTTTTAGGCACATAGTATTAGTCTAGCGCAAACCTGCCCTTGCAATAGCCCATTTGTCATAGACACGCTGTATTTTAGGCTAAGGCAACTCTACTGCATACAGCAATTTCCGTCAGCGACCGTTCCGCTCGTCTCCCCGTCTCGCCACATGCACAGCCACACACCGTCTCGGTTACAAATTAGACTATTTTGAGAGAAAGTCCATTGTAAATTCGGTAAAAGTTTGGTAAAAGTAATGCATGTGGTAGCAAAAATTGGAATCACATTGGGTAATCCATTTAACACAATTGTGTCAATAATCTCTAATCATGTGAGAATGATTTCATTACACTAGACAAGCCACAGAATGACAGAACTATAATCACGTGAGAGAAGAAGTGGAAATGTCTGTTTTACCTTCTACTGCCAAATGCAAAATATCAAATTAACAAATAAGGAAAAACTAATAATTAGCTGATATGTGACTTGTACTTTAAAATTTTCATTTTCCCGTAAAATTCTTTTGTAGTCTCTTATAAGTAGTACCTGCTCATACTAGCATATGGAATTAGTAAAACAGTTTGCAACAGTTACATACATATACCTTTACTTTAAATTCAAGTAGGTATGTATAATACTTATCTAACTTAGCAGCAATAAAATCGGCGAAAGTAAAACGTAAAATATTTATGGTAGATTTAACTCACGTGCAAATCATTTATCATGTTGCATTGAATGAAATGTAGGTAATTACATACTAAATAATTACTCAGTTTACTTTCAATGGTCGCTTCATTGATGATTAATTCTCTTATTCAATAACGCATATTTATATTTGCATGTTGGAAACACGCCAAGTCCATTTTGAAATACAATACTCTCGTAAGACCCGCTAATATGATTTTATGTGTTACGCAGAAAATATGTCATATTATTAAATGGAGCGTAAAATATCCAGCAAATCAAAGACATAAAAACTTGGGAGACCCGCGTGAAATTTATGCCATTTTTAAAATGACTCATTTAACAGCTCTACAGTGCCAATCAATAAAGTTAATCTGTTACGTTTGTTTACATTAAGTGATAGGCAATAACTCATGAGCTGCCTAAATATAGACCATAGGCGTAATACTGTTATACAATTCATCCAATATGCTCGATGAGCCGATCGCGAGCAATT
Source organism: Thaumatotibia leucotreta (assembly GCA_025490895.1). NCBI lineage: Eukaryota > Metazoa > Arthropoda > Insecta > Lepidoptera > Tortricidae > Thaumatotibia > Thaumatotibia leucotreta. The sequence continues at coordinate 27,397 of JALPQI010008424.1, read as the reverse complement.
ACAGCGAGCCGAGGCAGCGACCGCGGCGCCTATTCACTAATGACAGATAATTGTTCGGTAATATTATGAACGGAATTATCAACGGAACAGTGGTTATGTATGTTGATATAAGCTTATGACGCGTGGTGACGGCAGTAATAATGCATTTGTCACTCTTTCGGTAGGTGCCGTAACAGTTGATCTAGGGGTCGAAGTGTCACTGACAATCATTTATTGATTTGGGCAGCAGCATCATCAATTCGTCATAGTGGACACACTAATCCAATCGCCATTCAGATTGCGCAGCGTGGTTATTATGGGCATTATTTACCTACCAATACCAATACCTAATGGGTCCATACGCATAGTCCATAGCTGATGATGTGATAGTAGCTTTATTGACAATGCCATAAAAAAAATAGCGGCAGAGCGCCTTTTATACCACGAAATAATGTCAAAAATACCGTACAGAAATATTTCTAGCTAATTGGTACGTGTGAGATGTAAGGAATTGCATTGAATTCCTCCCGAAAAATCTTATTCGTTTTAAGAATACATAAGTAAGTAAAGTAATGAAAATGCGATATAAAATTATAAAATAAAATCATGTCAATCATTGTACAATCGCACAATCACTTTCAATAACTCTAAGTGATCTATTCTTTAATCACAAATCAGTCGGCTGTTCCGACTGTGTTTTTCAATAAATCGCTCCAAATGATCGATTACGTGTAGATATCTCTATCTAACTGCTTTCTCGCAATAGTAATTATACGTTTTGACAACGTGACAACACATAATATGTCAGTAAATGAATTATTTTACGTAGGTACGTATCTACATTCGAATATTTTTAATGTTACACGGTAGGATTAAGTAATACAAATACTCCAATGGATAGGGATAATGGACTAAAAGTGAAATGACTTTGCATGTGCTTAAACGCTTTATTCCAATGTTGAAATCACTCCAACTCCCTTGAAACGTATTATGTAAAACAACCTTGTTTTAATTGCGATGCTCTAATACTCTATTTAATTGCATCTATGATTCTGGGTATTTGAGGATTATACGTTCATGTAATCTCAGATCTACAGGGTAGGTATTTTATAAACGAACACATCCGCACAATTAAGTTTTCAATCAGAACGGAACATTTATCTCGGTATTATATCTAATAAACCATTGTTTGCAGGAAACTGGGCTAATGCTTAAACTCCTAAAGTTTCTTTTTGAACGCTACATATAACGAGATTTATTCAACGATTACTTCGAAAGTAAAAGTAAATTTTCCACGTTGAAGTGATATGCAGTTGCAACCTGTTTTCATATCGTGTCCGATTATGTAACGGTGTTCAAGTGTTGCAAGTGTAGAAGATTAGTCGGGTAGCGGATCATAATTTTCCCTCGTGAGACGTGCTTGCTTTATAACTGTGGCCCTACCACGAACTACAAAATCAGCAAATTTCGAGGATTTTTCAACGAAGGCGTCATTAGAGTGACAGAGACTAATTCCCGAAATTTACGAAGATCCGTGTTCGCGGTAGCAGGCCTGAACTGATGACATCTAAACAATGAACATGAACATTTTTTTTGAATTATCAATCTAATCAAATAGTTGATGATATTTAGTACATGCCTAAATTGTACTATAGGAACAAACTGAAACTCCTATTGGAACGAACTTGAGTACTTAATCAAAAATTTATTTCATTTAGGCACCCAACTCGAGGTTTTATTATGAATACACATGTTATAACCAAATAGCCAACCGCATCGACATAGCCATCTCTATATTTATGATGTAGAGGGAAGTTACGCATAAATTATACAGTATGCATTATACAACGGCTGTAAATGTAACAATAGATCTCATAGTTACAGCTTTTTAGCAGCAACTAATTATTACATGAGAAACAAGAGAGATAAACAATCCACATTCCGCGGTCGACTTGAACGCGAGAACTCACTACTTCCTCGGTTTCCACTTTTCACTTATGATTACGACACACTTAATGATATGTTCACATTTTAATGTTATTGTTTTGTCCGCAGGTTGTTTTAGTAGCCTCATTGGCCGTGGTGGCCTTTGCCAGCGAGGAGAAAGGCGCACAGAAACAGGCAGCAGCCGAAGACAAGAAGCAGGAGAAGCGAGGAATCTACGACATCGGTCACTATGGCGGCGGCGGCGACGAGCACAGCTTCGGCGGACAGGAGAGCCACGACTTCGGCGGCCACGAATCCCACGGCTTGAGCCTCGGACACGGCGGCCACGAATCCCACGGTATCAGCTTCGGACACGGCGGTGACTTCGGCGGCTCCCACGACTCGTGGAAGCCCATCGAGAGCCACGGGCACGAACACCACGAGCATGTCAAGCACGTCGAGGTCATCAAGAAGGTCCCCGTGCCTTACACTGTCGAGAAACACGTGCCCTACACCGTCGAGAAGAAAGTACCTTATGAAGTCAAGGTACCCGTGCCCCAGCCCTACACCGTGGAAAAGAAGGTCCCCGTCTCCGTCAAGGAGTACGTGAAATACCCCGTCTACGTCCCCGAGCCTTACACCGTTGAGAAGAAGGTGCCTTATGAAGTCAAGGTCCCCGTCGACAAGCCCTACGAAGTCAAAGTGAAGGTGCCCACCCCTTACACCGTCGAGAAGAAGGTGCCCTATGAAGTGAAGGTCCCCGTTCCCCAGCCCTACACCGTCGAGAAGAAGGTCCCTTACCCAGTGAAATACGAAGTGAAAGTTCCCCAGCCCTACGAAGTCATCAAGAAGGTGCCCTACGAAGTAAAGGTCCCAGTCGACAAGCCCTACAACGTGTACGTAGAGAAGCCCTACCCCGTGACCGTCGAGAAGCCTTACCCCGTGACCGTGCACAAGCCGGTGCCCTACGAAGTCAAGGTGCCCGTCGACAGGCCCTACAAGGTGGAGGTGGAGAAGCCCTACCCCGTGCACGTGAAGGTGCCGGTGCCCAAGCCCTACGACGTGTACAAGAAGGTGCCCTACACCGTGGAGAAGAAAGTTCCTTATGAAGTGAAGGTGCCCATCGACAAGCCGTACCCCGTGTATAAGGAGGTGCAGGTGCCGCTCGTGAAGGAGGTGCCGTACCCCGTGAAGGTGCACGTGCCTATTTACTTCAAGAAGGAGGTGGAACACCACCACCACGAGCACCACGAGCCCCAGCACCACCACAGCCACAGCCACGGGTGGAACTGAGCAGTTACTACGTTAGGTCTCACACCAGTACCTTATTAGGCTAAGTTTGAAATGTGATCAATTAGTATTTGTAGTGTATATATGTTTGCAAATTGCATGGTGTTCGCTCGGCAGGGTCAGCGGCTGCAATGAAGGCTAACTTTCCGCATAGAATTGACCTACAATTCGCGGTACCCAGTTGTATTATAGTGATCTGTTATTACTTGTTTAGCTTTTTGTATGCTTTTGTTATGTATGTAAACTAATCAAAGTACTTCGTGCTTTGAATTGAGGCTGATTTATTAAAAAAAGAAAATTATATAGTTTTGTTTTCTTTAGTCGAAAATTGTTCCTAAATGGTAGAATTAGAGTAGTTCATCGAACAAAAAACCAGGCTGTTCATTTACAGTCAGGTAAAAAGTAAATAGGTGCATGGCCAGATAACATAATAAGGGGGAGAAAGGGGTTGATTCCAAAACAAATTGTTATGGGCTTAATGAAAATCACGATCGCTTTAAATAGTTGTGTCATGATTAGATATTGAAGTCACGGCAGCGAAGTAATGATTACTCTGGCTCAAGAACACTGTTATTTTAATTAAAATTTAAGAGACCTACATCGATTTAATGAAGATAACTCGCGTCCAAAGCTTAATGCAACGCGACCCAGATGAGAATACGAAAGTGTGGACAATTTTAATAAATACTGATGACATCTGAAAGTAGGCTTTACAGCTCTTTTATACTTGATTACACGTCGTGACCGTCGAAACGGTATCGTGGATAAGAAAGTGCGCAAATGTGCGGCCTTAAAATATATGCAATTTAAGATATAATCCAAAATGAAGGCCACAGAAAGTAATAGCTGAAGACAATGAGACTGTTACAGAAATATTTGAGATCGTAATCCGCTCGTAGCATTGAAATGTCGATGTTTTCGATAGTAATTGTGCAAGAATGTAATGGTTCTCGCAACATTGATTACTCTTTTATCCATGCAGTGGGTAATTGGTTCATTACGTGAGCGGTGGATATGTTCTGGGTGCCGCAATACTAAAGCATTCTAATCTAGAAAGACCCATGCGTGATTGAAACTTGAAAGGCCTGATACTTGGGCCAATCAACTTTTCGATCGATATATTTTCTGTCTTCTGCAAATGTACGTCAATTAATACTATACACATATTTAAAACCGTTGGAACCTAAATGTATCGATGTGAACTTGTGTGAAGCCTAACGCATTCAATTTATAAGCATTTTTTCTAGAAAACTTGATAAAATTGTCATCTACGTTACGGGACAAAATAGTGTCGATCGAAAAGTTGACTGGCCCACGTAAGCTCTTTAGCGTAGCTAGCTGTTGTGTAAATACTAGGTACTAAAGCTAGCCACAGATTAAGATTTCAGAATTACCTACAACTACGTTCCATCATTAGTTAATTATGATGATCTTACGTCGACTTGAACCATTTCAGAGTAGGTAGTAATACTAGTAATTACATGTGAATTAAGCAGTAAGTAAAGTACCTATATGAATTAATTTGTTAACCCTATACTACAGCGAAAGATTTTAACCTAGCATTAATGAGTTTCATGACATAAAAAAGCAAAAAATATTATGTGACTTTAAAATATATTTACTTTTTTTATTCTTTTGAATAATTGCTCTCAAGTCAAAACATAGCTAAAATTATATTTTTTCATGTTTATATCATCAGTCACAGGTGGTTTTTTGGTTTACGTGGCTATTCATTAGTCTGTAAGCAAGATCAAGAATATAACATTCAAATCTTTCCTCCTTGCCCTATACAGGGTGTTTTTTTTTCGACCGTTCAAATTCTACGTAGTGAATGTGTAGGTCATACTGACCAACTTTTACTATGGGGACAAAGTCGAAATCGCGAAAAAAAAATCAGCTGTTTCATACATTTCGGCCGGCGTAATGCCGCCAATTTGTATGAAACAGCTGATTTTTTTTTCGCGATTTCGACGTTGTCCCCATAGTAAAAGTTGGTGAGTATGACCTACACATTCACTACGTAGAATTTGAATGGTCGAAAAAAAAACACCCTGTATGTAAAAATAAGAGTGTATTTATATTTGGTACTACTGGGTACTTAACCCTTACTTCGACAGAAATAGGGGATAGTCGTGTCCGTCGTGTGTTCAAGCCTGCTTGGCACTCAATTGTCTTAATACGAGTAATTCCGGTTCGAAAAAATAAGCAAAAAGTGGATCAAAGACCATAATAGTATTTTGGACGTTGTCGAATTAAGGGTTAAATTATTTTAGCCTAGGTATTTAAGATGTGTGTAAGTGAGTGAACTGTGCGAAAGTGACGTAAACTGCAATAATTTGTCTTCAATGATCTTCAAAGTAACCGAAATAGCTCTCCGAATCGCTAAACTGAAGTGGCAGTGGGCGGGGCACATTGCGCGTAGAACCGATGGCCGTTGGGGCGGGAAGGTTCTTGAGTGGCGGCCACGTGCCGGAAGGCGTAGCGTGGGTAGGCCCCCCACAAGGTGGACCGATGACCTGGTGAAGGTCGCAGGAGTCCGATGGATGCGGGTGGCGCAGGACCGGTCATTGTGGCAATCTTTGGGGGAGGCCTATGTTCAGCAGTGGACGTCTTTCGGCTGATATGATGATGGTGATGATGATGATGATCTTCAGATGTTATTGCATGCTGTTGTACAGCTATTCAGTCCTTGACCGAGTTTAATAAACAGTAAATTAAACCGCAGTTATTATATCATACCTCGGAGTCATTAAAGTGAGTAAATCAAAGATCAATACCGGTTTTTTAGATGATCGCTTCGCATCTATTACGGATTTTTTTATAATGGACTGACTGCGCACACGCGATGATATGCTTGATTTTCTGTTAGGTCATCCTAGATCGGTCAGCGGACTTAATATTTTGACATTCTCGTAATAGTACATGTCGTCGGGTATAGTGCAATACCGCGTAACTAGCGTAAAGATAGAGTTCAAATATCAAACAATTGACACTCAAATAGAGCCTAATTGAATTTGTTAGTTATGCGTATGCGTAGGGATAGTTGTTAGATCCCCGACGATATGTAAGTATTTGTATGTGTCTATAATATTTGCGATAGGTGACATTATGGATAGATATGGATTTTTATTGATGTTGTCAAAAGTACAAATAAAAGAAAGAATAAGGGCATGTCGTGTAGGGTTCCGTAGCAATTTAAAAACGGCTGGGCCGATTATGTTCGAAATAGTTATATTTTAAAGTACATATTCTATAAGCTCACTATTCATATATTTTTTTATATTTTTGGACCCCTGGATAAAAAGTTAGTGAGGGAGAAGGGGGGAGAGGGTGACACAATATTTTTTATTCTGAAGCTGTTATCTCCGAATATATTGAGTATAGAAAAAAATCTTTTGGGACCTATTCAACGACACCACACACTATAGGATTATTACAGCGAAATAAAAAAACCAGCCAAGCGCGAGTCGGACTCGCGCGCGAAGGGTACCGTACCATTATCAATTCATTATTAAAAAAATATTGATTTAACTATAATCAACCTACCTCAAAAACTATAGGAGATAATTTAATCAAACCAAAAATCGTTGATAGAGTTTATTAATGTGCATAACATATATTCTTTTTAGAATTTTATATCGTGTAGTTTAAAAAATAGAGGGGGGGGGACACATTTTTCAGACTTTGAGAGCTGATATCTCAAAAACGACTTGCTTAAATAAAAATGAGACTTATAAACTTTCATATCATTTTCAAAGACCTTTCTATTAATACCCCACACGCTTATATACAACAAAAAAAAATTTTTCTATGCCTCAGTTACATGTATGGAGGGCCCCCACCCCAATGGTTTTTTTTTTACAATTTAGTATCATAATCCTGTAGCGGTTCATACAACACATATCCTTACCAAATTTCGTTACTGTAGCATTTATAGTTTCCGAGTAAATCGGCTGTGACAGACGGACAGACGGACAGACGGACATGACGAATCTATTAGGGTTCCCGTTTTTGCCATTTTGGCTACGGAACCCTAGAAAACATCCCCACTTTACTACATTATTGTAGTATAGGACATTCGTACAAGGCGTGCCCTCTCAAAGCAGAACGTCCTAGCTGCGCAACATTTTAAGCTCTACAAGAAGCCCAACGACCACAAGACAGGAGATCCAGGGGCCCTACCGCGTAAAACGAAATTCGTAAATTTCGAGGATTTAATTGTCTCTAATGATGCCTTCGTTTGAGAGTCCTGCAACGAAAATGGCCGAGCGTCGATTTACGTGTAGGCTGTGGTGTAGGAGAGGTACCCGAATTATTTTTTTAATTTTATTCTACCACTTTGTCGGCGTGATTATCTAATATGTTTATCTGTACCAAATTACAAATTTCTAGTAGGTACTAAAGGCCAATGAGCTATGCTACGGACAGACAAACAGACAGACGGACATGGCGAAAATATAACTATAGTTTGGTATCCTGTCGTTTGACCAAAAATTGTTTAACCAATTTACACTTGGCAACCAACTACTGGCAAAATTATGTTTCGGCAAATCCTTTTTTCTACAAAAACATCCCCAAGTAACAAAATTCTCCTGTAGTGCACAGTTTATAGGCTTACAGCACTAGTACCTCTCTCTTAATGGTTCTAGGTTTTACCACAAACCTGATAACAGGTTCCACGGAGTTTGTTTAGTTTTATAGTACATCTGTTCTTATAAACTGACTTATAGCCGTGTATAGAAAGAAATTATAGACGCAGTAAAGGTTAAGAAGGCCTATAAAAGTGGTGCAAAGGTGTAAATACACTTGAGAATACATACTCCAGTAAGTTACACTTATAATCGTGTACAAGAAATAATTATAAATCTGCTACAAGTCTCATAAGCTAGTAATAGTAGTTTATAGAACTAAATGCACTTAGAACCTTGTTTACTTATTACTGAACTTATAGAGGTGTATTAGTAAAATTTAAACGTCAATTACAAGTCAATTATTTCTATAATGGTTTCTTCTAAGAGTTAATGCACTTGGTATTATTGTGGACTTTCGAATGCTGTTATAGACTTAATTTCCATATAAAGGTTTTTTGTAAAACTGTTAGTGTCCAAAGATGTCTTCGTGAAGTCCATTTAAGAAGACATTTGCTTTTAAAATTTATCGCACAGTCACAGCCATTTTGATTTATTTTGAGGCATTGGGTTTTTATTCAATAATAACTAAAATGGATATAAACAAATGGAAGCGGTTAAAAAAAAGCGGTTCATTTAAGAGGAAAGTTCGACCATGATAGTTTGACCAAAGGCACAGCTGAAACAAAAATTAGACATAAGACATTTGTACGCGGAACCCTAATTCGTTCTAATATGGCTCGACAATGGTGTTAGGATTCATATTATTTTAAAACACATCTTAGTAAATACGTCGTGTTCAAAAGACGAACAAAAATTGAGATGTAAAACACAATATACTTCACCGAAAATACTCGTGCGTTTGCCGTGCAAACATGTATGCACGTATAATATTACATGTATTCTGTGGACTGAATAATTATGAAGTATAAATAGTTTAACTTAACTCTTAATTTTATTTATTCTTCTCCACAAACGTAAAACACAACACAACAGAAAAATCATATAGGTGTACTTTACAGGCTTGTCTGGTTCCATTTATATGCTCATAGTGAGCTTTGCGGGAGCAAATGGTTCTCCGGAGTCTAACTATAAGTATATTATAGGCTTAGGTGGTCATGTCTAGTTCTATTAGTCGCTCTTAGTTGGCTTCGCGGGAGCAGATAGTTCTGGGTAGGTGAACTATGAGTGTATTACTGGTCTAAGTGGTGCTCGCCCAGTCTACTAGGAGTGTCTTATTAGCAAAAGTACGCGTATAAAATGGGCCCTTTTCCGACGTTGTAAACTTTTACTAGCCTGTTATAGACTTGGCTCCGGAACCACTACAAAACCACATTTTGTTACTTGGGTCTTTGACAATTTATTATCCTAGCCAAATAATTAACAAATAAGATATCATTTTATAAGAGGTATTTTTGGCAAAAGAATATTTAACAACAAAGTAAACTAATAAATTTACCATTAGCCTAAAAATGTTTGCTAAAATGGGTTGGAGTATAGCAAAGTGGGTTTTTTTGTTGCAACCCAGTAAATTTTTCCCCAAAATCAAAAATGGCCGAGATATTCGACATCAAATTAAAAAAAAATTTACATAACATTCATCGTCATCTTGACCAAAATCTGCAGTGAGCGAGCGAAGCGAGCGAACAAAACCTTCCGGGGCAGATCCGACTCGGATAGCTTAGGTTAGTTGGTTATTTTTTTTATTGTAACCCAGAAAACTTTACCCCAAAATCGAAAATGGTCGAGATAGGTATTCGGTGAATGTACAAATATGTTAAACGTAGTTTTAGGTGACATGTAAAATATACAATTGATTTATTTATTAATATATGTATACATTGTTCTAATGTATTAATTGCTTTATGATTATTTGTCAATTGAGTTTTTGTGAAATGATACGTTTGCGGAATAACATTTTTGCCAAATGTTTGCTAACATTGTTTTGGTTAAACATTAGTGAACCCTATAGTTTACTACGGAACGCTAAAAAGCGCTTATGGCCGAGCGATAAAAGCGATAAGTTTAAAAAAAATTGTTTAGAATATAATTTGATCTGAATTCACAAGTTCTTTACGCTAAAGGAAAACGTCGTGAGGAGGAAACCTGTATAATATATCTGCGAAGAAATTCAAGGGTGTATAAGAAGTTCCCAACAAGTATCGGGCCAGCGTTGGTACCATGTAAAATAGGCACGTTTGATGTCGTGTTGCGGAAAATAGCCAGAATACAATACAAAAATACAACGATTTACTCGAAACTTCCATAATTTGTTTGCTCTTATGTTGTACTACACCAGCAATGTTTAATTTAGATGCATACTTACGACTTAAGTTTCGCCATTGGCAGTAAACGCAAAGTTTGAGCAACATCCGCGCAACGAGTAAAATTAAAAGCAAATATAATAAGTAATAACTAAGTCACTGATTTTCTGTCAATTGCTTCATCATTGTGTCTTAGTTGTAGTGGTTTTACGGGTGATACTTCGAATTTCTACCTATGTCGAGGGAATTTGCAAATAATTTTGGGGTTTGTGTGCCTACTGCCTACTATACGGGCATTTTCACTTTTAGGGACACCCAATTAGCTTGACATTAAAAAACCTTATTAATTGCAGTGAGGTTCGTAACGACAAGTACCTACCTACTACATCTTTAGGAATTGAAGCCTGATTGGCGTTTTTATGTTAAAATATCGCTTATAGTTTATAAAATGAACACCAAAACCGTTACATTATTAAAAAATTGTGCTTAATTCGGCGATGGCGCGAAGAACTTGATACGTCGAGATGACAAATAGAAGAAGTTTGAACTTCAATTTGTAATGTATTAAATACCTTTTCCTTTGCCAAAATATCTGGAGTTATGAAGTTCTTCACGCCATACACCGAATTTAGTGATTTATTGACGTTTCAAACCTGACTAAAATTAAGGTTTTTTCAATTTCTCGCTAATTGGGTGTCCCTAAAAGTAAAAAAGCTCATACTGTTTTACAAGTGTGTTGGTAATTTCTGAAATTTTTAGTTATTGGGAGGAAGCAAAACAGCGGAGCCCCGTCAACGCATGATAAACAAATGTGAACGATTTAGAAAAATCGTCCCGTACCAGATAATGGACTCAGACCAACATCGCATCGCTTTTACATTTTTAATATGTATGATCTTGAAAAAAATCTTCGCCTTAAAATGCCTACAAGCTGTTAATATCTTCGTAACAATTAAAATTGCCACAATTGGATCAACTCCATATTAGCAGATTTTCGCAAGACAAGAGCACCTTGCATTACTTGCAATAAATGCAAGGTCATTGGCGAAATTAATCGCTATTCAATTACATGTGAAAGTAGCAATTTCTTGATAATAGCGTTAAATTATTGAAGGATATTTTATAAGCGAATACCACAGAGTAGGTAGGTAATAAAATAACTAATCCTAGAGTGATCAAATAATACTGTTAAATAAATGACAACGCGTTAGGTATTAGGAAATAATGTGTACCAATGGTACCTACTATGTTAAAGCAAATCGGTATCTACTCAAAAAACTTATGTCCACTTTATGATGTTTTCATTTATCATTATTTTTTTTTTTTGTCATGTGATATACACGTATTATTTTTGTCATGCTAAATACAAATACATTAATTTTGTTCAAGTCTTTTTTTCATAATTTTCATGTTGTTAATGTTTATCTATCTTACCTAAATGTTCATTGAAAATATACTAAATTTAATTAAATAAGCCTGGCGCTTCGACACTATAGCTAACCTAGGATAATTATTATATCATTGACCTAGGACTGATGTCAAGATTCCCATAGAAAACGACACGCGGTACGGTCAGTAGGCTTAGCACAGGATTAGTGCGACAATATGTCGCCGCGAGATAGACTATCCATCCCTCTTTTATTCATATAGTTAGTAAGAGATGGAAAATCTATCTCGCGGCGACAAACTGACATAGGTACCTATCATGTGCTAAGCGTATGTATGTGTAAGTATGCAACATTTGTAAGTATACAAATGACAATAGCATTTAAGCTCGCGCCGTGAGGCAAGTTTTCTCGATATTACAAGATCGAGCGAAACTGAACGACTTTCCGCGATACATAAATATTAATAATAGGAAGTGTGCTAGCGGGTTAGACGCCGCGGCCCTCTATTCACGGTCCTACTAGTATCGCAGCGATTTTGAGACTTAGTATCGCTACAACGACTAACGCTAGATTAGTAAATACACTCGCGGTCAATGAATACGGGTCAGGTCGATTTTTTCATAGAAATACTGGAAACATGCTGATTACACATATTTAAAATAAATATTTATAATACCAGTGGAACCGATTTTAACATCAGATTGTATTGGAATTTCCCTGAAGTTTTCACCCACTCTGAAAAACACGGAACTTTATCGTGACTCCGTAGAGTCCGTAGATATAAAAATAGCAACTCATATTAGGTGGTTTTCTTAAACGGTCTACATGTTTGTCTCTATAAACCGACCTTTTTTTGGATTTATTTATAAATTTAGGGAAATTCTAATACAACCTGATTAAAAAATAGATTTTAACTTTTTCAAATATTTTGAAAAATATTTATACAATATCAAAATAATTAGCCGCAACATAGCCTGCGTCAAAAAAGTAGTACCGTGAATGGCCGCAGCCCCAAGCTTCCACGTGTTACGAGAGAGTTACGCAACACGCGCCGCCAGATGTCATAATTAATGACTAAATTGATACAGGAGTTACCTTACTTACCATCGCCAACACAGTCTGACCACTCGTGAACTTTATGTTGATTGTATTAAGGGTTACAAATGGTCAGTTAATTGTGTTAGCGGTTGTACGTGCGCGATGTTAAGCCGCAAGCGAGATCGTGTAGGTACCCGTAGGTTTGTACGTAAGGCTTTTTAGAGTTTCTAATAAAGATATTAAAATATTATCAAACCGGGTTACTCCCGTATTTAAGTCGATGATTGCTCGACATGTTTCGACCCATTAAGTCTCCTCGTCCGGAGCACCCACGGCCAAAGCCCGACGCGTACCCATGTCGAGCAATCATCGACTTAAATACGTGAGTAACCCGGTCCGATAATATTTTAATATGTTTGAGTCTCACGTTAGTTATTTTCCTAATAAAGGTCCAATTTTGTGACAGAACACAAGGGCGCTTAGAGTCTACCTACACAATTCAGGGTGAGACCGTTAACAGAAGGTTAAAGGAATAGTATTGTAAAAAAATGTATGGATGTAACCCGATAATCCCGTGTTAGCTGGCGGCTTTAATGCGATTAGCTTGATTCTCACTGTGCTGCGATAGTACGATAAGCGATAAAAGCGAGACCATACTATTTGCTTAAGCCTACACCTTTCTTTATCTAGTTTGTCACTATCTGTCTGAAGGTACTTACCACCAGGCACAACTGGCTCGAAGTTCAACGAAGGCGCCATTACAGTGACAGAAACAAATCTTTGAAATTTGCGTATTTCGAAGTTCGCAATAGAGCCACAGGCCTACTACCGCAAAAATCGAAATTCGTAAATTTCGAGGATTTTTCTCTGTTACTCAAACGAAGGCGTCATTAGAGTGAGAGAAACAAATCTCCGATATTTACGAATTTCGTTTTTCGTGGTAGGGCCGCTGTTTACCAGTGATTGATATACAGTCAAATATTTGCCTGCCGTTCACCTCATTAAACTATTTAACATAGTAATTATGTTAGCTACCACTATACAGTTACCAGCACACACATTACAGTTAAATAACAATCTGCGGTGACTAACGCTCATAACACTAGACCGGTTTTCCTGTAGCCGTACCACGAGTTGGAAAGTAAAGGATACGTTAAGGTGCGTTTAAACCAAAGAGCATTCGCTGTTCTAGCGCCCGTTCTACGAAATCAACCAATCACGTTTTGTATACCGATCGAATTTCGTAGAGTTGGAGGTTAGAACAGCGAATGCTCTTTTAATTTGAACGCACCTTTAGGTTTTACTCAATACGTATCGTAAAACGGGGTAAATAGGAATGTATAGTAAACTAGTCTGTTAGCCCAGGACAAACAGTCTAGTCTATATAGAACAGCAGTTTTGTTCATATGTGTTATTCTAAACCGAACTGTTTGTCCGGGGCTAACAGACTAGTTTACTCTACATTCCTATTTACCCCTTTTTACGGCAAAGCATTCTATCACGCTTGCATTGACATATTGGAGCGAGCGCGATGGCCTGCTTTACGAGTCGAGTAAAACCTAACGCTATCGATACTTGCAAAACCATGGTACGGCGAATGCAGAGCGGCGCCTGCGCATAACTCTTACTGCTTTACGTCACTGAACAACTATATCAATACATTAAAGTTATTAATTATGACAAATATTGCATTTTTATTAACTGACCATTTTTAACGTTTTATGAGCCGACACTGACTTAAACAGTGTCCAAAATTAACGACTTTCAGTACGATTTCGTATACCGTATAAATGAATAAAGTAAACATTACGTAAGTTAATGATTATTAATGTACCGATATCGCGAAGGTGACCTGTCAATCAAAAAAATTCCGCTGCTTGACATAAATGATGTAAGTTATACTCAGTTCTTTTCCAACGTCATTCAGCGTCACATTGACCTTTGTAACGCTTTTCCTCTCACACCAATTTGTGAGTGGATTAGTAAAATGTTCTACTTTGTCACTTGCCATGAGGACGCTGAGACATTTGATTTGCTGGGCCAGATTTAGAGGTTGAGAGGCTTCGGGGCAACAAAGGAGTGGAGGCCCCCTGGCCCCTAATTATTTTCCAAATAAAGTAGACACTTTTTTAGTCCCCAACTTTTTTCGCCGAAAAATCGTTTATGATTTCGCTGACACCCAGATCCCGGAGTAGATCACATTCAATACTCAAAAACAATTTTTTTACTATTGTTTACTAGTTGGAAGTTTTATCTCTAAGAAAATGTCAGACCAATATTAGAAAAGTTCATTCTTTTTAAAGAATATAAAGTGCGTTATGAAAAACGGAAGGAATCAAAAAAAGTTTGAAGTGGAACCGAATTTTTTTTTCGAAATCTCTACTGTGGGGGCCCCTGTTTCGTGGTTGCCCTCCCCTAAATTCGGCCCTTTTGATTTTTGTAAAGAAATCTACAGAGCTGGCCTGCTACCGCGAACACCAAAGTTCGTACATTTTGGGGATTTGTCTACTCCATGATACTCCAACAAAGGCGCCATTGGAGTAACTGAGAAAAATCCCCGAAATTTGAAAACTTCCGTGTCCGTGATAGCAGATCTGGATGCTTAGCCACGTTGCCAATCGCTAACGCTTAGTAGCGTATCGTAGTTTTCCCTCTTTGTCACTCTTTCATATTAGTGCGACAAAGACAGTCAGCTGCCTTTCGTTTTCGATTGACGATTAAGCGTTAGCGATTGGCAACTTGTCTAAGCACCCTGGTCCTGCTCTTATCGATGTCCCTGTGCAGTTTTGGGAACCTAATTTATTCTAGGCCCCCATCCCCATCTGAGTCCCCTTTTCTGCCATTCTATGGCATGGCAGAGTGCCGATATTACCGAGTCTATGTACACTACCACACACTACCGTATCATCTTCACAAACATTGCTATCCTGTTAATTTTTCCGATCTACCATGCGTGTAATTGCGAAGTCATCGCTTCGGTAATCAATGCGTGGTGATAAGTGGTTTGCGCAATGCTTGACACAAAAATTATGCAGTTCGGTAGGATTCTTGTCAGGAACTTCCAAACCCCAAACTATTGAGCATTTATCTCTATCACTCAAATGACGTCTTAGTTGAGACGGAGATAAATGCTCGCACTTTTCGATTTTCGGAGTTCCCGGTAGGCTCTCAGTTCTGTTTGCAAGTACACGATCCTTCAGTCAGATATGAAGTCCGTTGCTCCAAGTTGTTTGTAACAATGATGCTGCAGCCTACTTGACACACAAACGAAAAAATCACCAGTCATTAACTCATTAATTTAGCATTTTAACATTAATAGGCATTCTATTCATAGGTCATAACATAATTATAAGTATTATATTATAACACATTCGTTGATTATACTTTGATGACTTGCAAATGGACATTTAGTTGTTTATATGGCGAAACGGAATACTAACATCGAGTTCATAATAAGTATTCACGACATGGGGCAAGTGCGTGCGAACGGTCTCAAAACGAGAGCAACTCGAGATAGACAACATATTACATAACTGGCGAATACCTACATCTCATATATATATAACGTAGCCGTCACATTGTATACCCAACTTTCGTTCCTGGTAATAAAATCTACAATAAATTGCACGGAAATGCAAGATGCGTCTCCTCGAAAGTAATCTTCAACATAAGTAGAAATCTAAATAAAACAAAACAGAAGCAAAGCACTTCGTTTTAAATTATTAGGCAACTAGTTTGATTACTACCTTTGTTCCAAATTACACTTTATATCGTCTGTTATAACTTTTAATTTCCCTTGGTAATGGAAAGTAGATTTATAAAGTATACTGCTGAGAGAAAAGTATCTCTATATTGTGTGTTTTAGAATTTATTCTGCAATGATACTCTAAACTTTTTGCATTTCCGTATATGGACATGTGAGTTACAAAAAGGTAAATTGACGTAGGTGAAATTTAAGAATAGTTTTTTTAGGCGTTGATGCAGGTCGTCGATGTACCTAACTGCTCTTATTTAAAACTGTTAGTTCTACAAGAAAATCCATTAAGAGCCTACATTCGTAAAGATAATTTTATTGGTCGGTAGCAAAACTGGAGTTTGCCTTATGTGTAACTCTGTAGGGTTGAATTTTCCTTGGATATCTATAGTGGTCAGTCCGTTGACTGGAGATAGGATCTCGCCTGGCCGTGTCGACTCGCTTTCATACTTTCCATTTTAACGAACAGATTAGGATGCTTTAAGCGTTAATTGAAAACTGCAGCACGCCATATTAATTTTCGACTTCTTCTTAGTCGTTTGTTCATGTCTGAGGATTATGATTGTATGCAACACTGCATACAATCCTTGTAGTCTGGGATTTGGGAATTTCCGAGTAAGTATCGTTTTAATTTAAGAGCGGGCCTCAACCTACGAAAAAAATCTGAATTCACCCGTGGGCCCCGCTCCTGTTGCTCTGAGTGCGTGACGGCGCGCCTACTGTACTATATGAAACGTGGCAATATTTTTAAAGATAGAATTGTCTGGTACTATTTATAATAGGGATGATGACTGTAGTTAAAATAAATTATTTGACATTATGCACGACATAATACACGAAGAAATTATTACTAAGATGTAGATTGCAGTTATTTACGTACAGAACTTTTATTTAATGAATTGAAAAGAACTTGAAAGAGTAGGTCATTTGGTAGTACTCAAACGTGACGTCACTTTTGAGTATTTCATATAAAATTCTATGGTGTTGATCGTTTTGGCAGTTCGAAAAAAGATGCTGATTTGACTTGCCAGTCATCATGCCCATTATGTGCAATCATAAAGGCTGGGTCACACCAGATGCGTGTACGTGCGCGTTGCGTGGCCGCCACCCGTTGCCATCCACCTCCCCCCGCTGCCACCCGTCGCCACCTAACGCCACCCGTTGCCACCCGCCACCCCCGGCCTCCGCCCGCCACCACCCGTCGCCACCCGCCTCCCCCCGCTGCCACCCGTCACCCCCCGTCGCCACCCGTCTCCCCCCGCTGCCGCCCACCATCCGTCGCCGCCCACCTCCTCCCGCCGCCACCCGTCGCCACCCGCCTCCCCCCGCTGCCACGTCACCACCCGTCGCCGCCCGCCTCACCCCGCTGGATGCGGGTGGCGCAGGACCGGTCATTGTGGCAATCTTTGGGGCCGCCCGGCTTACGTTCAGCAGTGGACGACTTTCGGCTGATATGATGATGATGATAATTATGATCATGATGAATTAGTCATAATAAAGTCTAAAAGTGGTAGAACACATTTTTTGTCGATTGTACCTATTGAGGCGCGCTCAATTTGTGAATAACTATAACTGATATACATACAGTCTGTTACCATCAAGCGGGCTTTTATTTGGTTAAATTTCTTCAGTTAGATTTTTTATTAAATAGTGCTCAGGAAGGTCAACAATCTTCATCTAGGTATCATCATCATCATCATTTAAATATTTAGCAAACGGGTTATTCACGTAATTTATTTACGTCAATAATTGCCGGACATGTATGTATGTTTGCATCGACATAAATTGCGTGAGTAACCCGTTTGCTAAATATTTAAATATGTTAGAGTCTCACGTTAGTTATAATTCTAAAATCTTCATCTCGTTACTCAGTGACAATCAGCCCTATGTTCAGTTACGCCTATCAGCCCTCGGCATTAGTTTAAGCTACAAAATACTAAATTATTACTCTTATAGCATGCAAAATAACGTCAGGAAATAAAAACTCCCCGAAAATTAGACATGTTTTCGTGGTCGATTTCTATCGAGCGAACTTCAATCCTTTGCGGATTTGTTCCCTATCGGCACTTGCAAATATGATGTAGTTTCTGTATGTATGATATTGTGGCATATTTTCATGTTTAAGACATCTTAAAATGCAATCTCCGAACTCCAATTTGGGTGTATGCGCCCTCTTAACGTCTCGGGTTCATCATTGTCGTCTCTCCATTTTTATTACCGCGATGGAAGAACGAATCGCAGCAACTTTGATTATTGGACCATAGTTATGCAGAAAACGACTAACCTCGATTTTTTGACTATGCAAAGCCACCAAACTCAATAATTATTATGTTAAAGCTTAAATCAGATTGACAATAAATAGGATTTGGTCGCTTTCTGTCAAACTATGATCATTTATGCTAGACTAAGGCTGCGTTTCCACTAGAGATGTGCGAGGATGTGTTTTCATACAAATGACATCTATTAATGACTCGAGCGAGGTGTCACATCCTCGCACATCTCTGGTGGAAACGCAGCCTTAGGGTGTGGCTCCACTGACGCGGAGCGGAGCGGAGCTGTGCAAAATTTACCAATTACATTCTTCAAATGAAATTCCAATTCGAAACACTGTGATGCGGTCTCATTGCCCGAGCTTCCACAGCTCCGCTCCGCTACGCGTCAGTGGAGCCGCACCCTTAGTATTAGTAGTAGGTGTACAGATAAAGAATCGTCGCTATACCTGACTTGTACTTGACTTGTACTCAACCTCGGATCTACAGTAAGCAATTCATGTACCTAAATGTCACCTCAATGAATACAGGTGTTTTTTCTATCAAATGAGTGTTGTAGATACGAATTCGAGTAAGTATAGCAATGAAATGTGGTCTACCACTTTTCGAATTTATTACTGCTGGATATTATAAAAAAATAAGGGACTAAAGCAGAATAGTGGAACTCGATATGGTAAATGCAAAAATTCAAACATCTTTCGTAATACAGATTATTCTTATGGCCAGTTTGCACTTAATGCATACTCCAATACTGGATAGAGTCGAAAAGTGATATATCACATTTTTTGTTGATTGTACTAAATGACGTTTGTATTAATTATTAGGGTCATATTAGTACTGGCTGAACATCATCAATCTTCAAAAACTTCAGTGACATTGAAATCCCTTAGGCTCTTCCCAAATTTATCGACCCGAATTCGGCACAATCCATTTATGAAAAACTTTATTACTACGCAACAAGAGAGAAAAAGAAACTACATGGACGATACCGATCGACGGTGATACGATACGGCGCAATTTGCCTTAAAAATGAGAAAGCATCGATAGGTTTGGGGAGACCCTTAGTCTACTCTTACGACACCAACAGAGGAAGAGTTGGAGTGACGACTTGATGACAAAATTTATTCTAACAGCCGTAAGCTGTAAGAATGGCTTAGTTTTCCTGTGTAATTAAATAAAACATCTATGTTATATTAAAAGGTGATAGCAGGTACCTGGTACATATTCTATAGGAAGTAAGATGTACGTAAATACCTAGAAAGTACTATAAGCGGTACTAAAACTGCATCTAGTTATATTTCCGTATTGCTGTTTGGCATATCTGGTAGGAATATAATGAGTATTTATGCAATCGTGACATAATACTTAGCTTTTCAAACCATATATATAGGTACACTCAACCAATTCAAAAATTCAATAAAATTCAAAATCGTTTAATTACTTAGTAAACAATAAGAAGGGTACAATGTTACAAAGGTTAGGGCGTTCTAGTAGGTAAGTATTTAATTGCAACAGAACAGAACCAATTGGGACCCTAGACCACTTTAGAACAATGTCAAAATGACAAGTACTAAGAGATTTCTTAATGTGCATTTAGACCAAACAAGCATTCGCTCATTCTATCCCCATTCTACGAAATTCGTTCGTTACACAAAACGTAATTCGTCGAAATTCGTTGATTTCGTAGAGTGGGGGATAGAATGAGCGAATGCTCGTTTGGTTTAAATGCACCTTTACCATATGATTTATATGGCCACTTGGTAACTGTACAGCAATTTGAAAAGTATAAGTTTTGAAAAGCCAATTAATCAAATATTTACTTAACGTAACAGCATTTAATACCTACTTTTTCTACGAGTCCATCCACATAAGTATAAGGCAGGCTTTTTATAAGATTTCCTTCACAAGATTACTTTGCAGACCGTCCCGTCCGGTCTGTCAAGATTCGTTTTCTCACGAACGAGTGTATCAAGTACTTAGAAATTATTTAATTAGAAAAATACTAAGTGTAAATTTAATATAGGGTAATTTCTTAATCGCCAGCATCCTCGGTACAATGCCACAAAGGGCCAATCTTAAATAAATCTTAGATGTGCCTACCTTAGGTTCATTAGTTTCATTACATTTAATGTATGTAGGTACTTATATAAATTGAACAGATTTATAATCATGTTTTAGTACAAAAGTTTTTTGTTTCGTTTGTACTAAAACTTTATTTATTTTTCTTATAGGTGATGTGTAAAGCAGTATGTGTCGCACTGTATCTAAATTATTTTCGGCTTTCGCGTTAAGGCACTGGTCTCACCGCGAGCTACTAAGCTATGAACTATGGGCTATAAACACGAACAAAAGATACGCACTCCCGTGAGAATAAAAGAGACACGACGATACTTGCCCGACTATCAGCTATCACCGCCGGGTGACTATCGCCGTGTCTCTTTTTTTTACACAAGAGTGCGTGTCTTTTGTTCGTGTTTATAGCCCATTAGTTCATAGTTTAGTAGCTCGCGGTGAGACCAGTGCCTAAGGCTTGAGTCCCTCAGTACGCTCAGGATTCCACAGTAGAATCCATCACTTCATTCGGGTTTCAGTGAACGCCCTCGCCGAAAATGTTATATCATTTTGATCCCTTGTGACACAATCTACTATTGCATCGCTCGTTGAAGTCTTTTTCCTTACCAAACTAAAAATACATTATTTATGTTCTAACGAGCAGAATGTAGTGTACAGGGATCGGATAACGGTTTTTTCTCCATACAAAAGAACGGTTCGAATTCCGATCTTTTTCGTTCTACGGTATATATTTTTTTTGTTAATGGAGTAATTCAAAAATACAATGTTAATAATTACATAAAATGTTGAAAACTACAAAATAAGTGTAAAACATTCAAAAATATTTGGCTATTTCAAAGTTTTTCTAAAAAACCGGTTTCGATCTCGGGTAGTGTAGCTCATAAGTATTGGAGTTGGACCTTCCGAAAAAGATGAGATGTCAGTTAGATCCATAAAATTTGCGTACAAATATTGAAGTCTGCATACTTAGAAATATTTATTTATTTATCTTATTTTATTTTGATTCGGAAAACCAACAGCTAAAATTACTAAGACTAGGTTTTACAATTAGTTATCAAACATGTCAATTAAAGGTTTCCACAGATATGGTACATAAGTAGATAAACACAGCAGATAAAAGTGAGAAAAGAATAGTGACTCATTGAAAATATCCATCATTGTGAATATACTTGTAATTGTATGCTAGTTGCACAATGCACATACGGTCACCTACAGCGGCGGTATATTTATACCTTTCAACCAAAAGGCTTTTTTACGATAAAATTACACAGGTTCTCGGAATAACCGTATCAATTCATTTACGAGTATAATCATTATATTTGTTATCGAAGACTGATTATTCAAAGGACTTAAAATAATTAATATAAGGAAAATAATCTCCTCACAAAATGTTTCCGATATATTTTATATACCGTAAAATGGGGCTATTTGGTACAATTTTTCGTCAAAAACGTTAATAACTCCCTATTTTATATATTTATTATACGTTTTATATTTTTAATGGGTAGACTACACCCTGCTGCATCAAGTTTTATACCACACATGTCTGATTTGTTGACACATACCGAGTTATTTTTTTTTAAATAGGTGTTCCAAATAACCTCATGGTTGGGGCTTTTTGGAATTTGATAGGTTCTGTACTGGTTTTGATTGAATTTTGAAGCTTCTGGCAATTAAAACCTAGCAAGTGTTATTTGAGACGCTATGGGAATGACATTCGAAGGTATTAAAAGCAGAGTGACCATATTTGAAAGAATAAATACGGGACAAAAAAAATCAAAGTTTTTCTCACTCAAGTAAGTTTTATTAAATTACTTTTTTAACAAAAAAATCACCAAATATCAACTGTTCGGCCCAGTCATAACCTGGCATGTTGTCTTTTAACGTGTACACACATTTACCAATTTTGTTGAGGTATTTTTGGGCAAAAACTAAGGTATCAAACGGATAGCCCCAATCAGCTAGTGTCTTAATGTACTGAACAAAGGCTTTTTCCTCTTCGGGTGCAAAAAGAGTTGGGTGCCCTGCTTTATCTTGCGTATTGTTCAATCCCCTACATTTTCGCGATAGAATAGTCTTCGGTATTTTATGTTTCTCGGAAGCTTCTCCCAAAGATGTTCCAGAAGCCACGTCCTCTATAGCAATGGCCAATGCATCTTGGGTATATGACGTGTAAGGTAGAAATTGTATCCCCCTACGACAGCTACGGAACGTACGTTTGTACCTTCGCACCATCGTCCTGTTGAAAATAAAATGATGGTCATCTTACCATTCTACAGAAACGAATGTAAGAGGTTATTTGGTACTAGAAACCAAAAAACCCCAAACGCTGTCTCAAAAAGCCCCAGTTAAGAAAACCATCAATTTCTAATTCAAAATAAACGGCAAAAATTATTTATCACTGCTTAAAAAACCCTCAAAGATATGTACTAATAGGTATAAATAGTATAAAAGGCTTACCCCACAAACAACCAACATCCGGATAAAAGTAAGACGGTCTCGAAATGGATGGATTTTTCACCACCTCAAATAATATTTTATTTACGCACGCGTGTGGACTTCTCGGCATCACTGCGACCACTAATCAACTTCACATTAGATTTAGGGTAGCCAGAAAAAAAAGTATCTTTCTACCATTGCCATAAAGAAAAATATAGGCACTCAAAACTTATAATTATTTCATTCCAAATAGCCTCGTTGTTCTTAAATAGCCCCATTTTACGGTATTTAATCAGCTCCCTAAAGAAAAAAACTAAATTGAGATAACCGTAACAATAGCCATTTGAAGCCGTTAGATTTGGCTATTGAGTAATAACTTTACGATAGACCGATCAAACATAGATATTTATAATTTAGGTTCTGTACTCGACCACCAAAAGGGCGTTTGGGCACTAGTTCGTCCAAAAATGTACGATTCTTTGACGTTTTAATTTAAGGGTTCCTTAGTAAAAAAGGAACCTTTATAGTTTCGCCATGTCAGTTTGTACGTCTCGTCTGTCCGTCTGTCCGCAGCATAGCTCAGTGACCGTCTGTACTAGACATTTGCAATTTGGTATAGGTATAGATATTAATCACGCCGACAAAGTGGTAAAATATAATATAAAAAATTAACCTACCTAACACATGAAGTGGGCCGATTTTTTATACTGAAATCCTATATTGTGGGGTATCTTTGAATTGGTCTTTTAAAAAGAACAAAGACCCTAGAACAAAGTTTTTTTCTAAAGTAAATATTTTCGAAGGTTCCGATTCCATTCCAGGTGGCTTATGGTGGTCACGTTTTATCAATTTATCTTGCTACGCATCACTTTCTCACTTGCATAGTAGTTAGAACGTGACGGCAATGATGACTAACGATTAGACGCGGTACAATCATAATGCTACTGAATTTAGCCTCCGTCACTTTTTTGTCATCCTCCTCGTAGTGGCAGTAACTCTGCCTACGAAGCTGGAAGTTTCGGGTTCGAAACTCGGCGAGGGCATTATTTGTGTATTTATTTATCATAAATATTTGTTCGTTGGTCATGGTTGTCTATGTATTCAAGTATAATTATAGCCACGAATTTGGAGTTACACCGCGCATGACATTTTTAAACGGTTTTTATTAACTTCACCGCGTATCAACTGTCGTCGATGCTTCAAATCTTGTGATCGATTTTTCGACCACTTTTACGGCACCGAAATCAATAAAAGGAACACTTATCAAGTCCCCATGACAATGCAATATTATAATATTTGTATCCTTGTATCCTCAAAGCCTGATGCTGCAGACGTACTGCTTACCTTAACCGAGAGTGTTAGACACGTGAAAATGAAAGTATAGCATGTTTGGCATAATCAAATACTAACAGGCTGATCTTGACTTCCACCTCCTCACTCCTGATGCTGCAGTACTGCCTACAATAACCGCAAGGTTTATCTTTTATCGATATCTTGATTTTAAAGAAGTTCTTTAGATATTAAGTAGAAACATGCGAATTTAATACTAACATCCAACTCCTCAAATCTGATACTCCAGTGTTACTGCCTGCCACAACCGCTAGGTTTATCGATATGTAGATTTTGCAGTACTGCTTTAGATATTTGGTAGAAACATACGGATTTAATTATCATCATCATCATCATATCAGCTGAAAGACATTCACTGGTGAATATAGCCCCCCCCAAAGATTGCCACAAGGACCGGCCCTGTGCCATCCGCATCCAGCGACCTTCACCAGGTCATGAGTCCACCTTGTGGGGGGCCTACCCACGCTGCGCCTTCCGGTACGTCACTCGAGAAGACTCATAGGGTGACAGCGTGAGTGGTTCGCGTAGGGCGAGCCGTCGGGCCTGCGGCCCTCCAGCTGATAGAGTGACAGCGTGAGTGAATCGCATAGGGTGAGCCGTCGGGCCTGTGGCCCTCCAGCTGATAAAGTGACAGCGTGAGTGGATCGTATAGGTAGAGCCATCGGGCCTGCGGCCCTTCAGCTGATAGAGTGACAGCGTGAGTAAATCGCGAAGGGCGGGCCGTCGGGCCTGCGGCCCTCCAGCTGATAGTGACTGCGTGAGTGGATCACGTAGGGCGAGCCGTTGGGCCTGCGGCTCTCCAGCTGATAGAGTGACAGCGTGAGTGGTTCGCGTAGGGCGAGCCGTCGGGCCTGCGGCCCTCCAGCTGATAGATTGACAGCGTGAGTGGCTCTCGTAGGGCGAGCCGTCGGGCCTGCGGCCCTGCAGCTGATAGAGTGACAGCGTGAGTGAATCGTGTAGGGCCAGCTGTCGGGCCTGCGGCCCTCCTGTTGATAGGCTGACAGCGCAGGTGGTTTGCGTAGGACGTGCACTTGGACCTGCGGTCCTCCAGTTGATATACAAAGAGTGTGAGTCTCTCGGATTCACGTAGTGCGTGCCATAGTGCCGTCGGGCCTATGGCCCTCCGGTTGATAGATTGCATGGATTGACTCTTTAGGCCCTCGGTACGCGTCGGACTTTCCGTCAGACCTGCGGTCCTCCGGTTGGTCGACTCAGAGAATAAGTTTATATTTTATAGTCTCGAAATTCGACTTGTATAAAAATTTAAACTTGAAATTCTCAATAAACCAAATTTATTGATATATTCCTTATTGTCAGATCTCTGGTTATCTATAAGGTACTTATTGTATGAATAACACGTCCATTTGAGATACTTCGGACATTCAAGCTTACATTAACCACGCAGAGCCTTTGGTTTTCATTTGTCAATCGAGATATTAAATTTAAAAAAATGGTGTCGGATTTCTAAAAATATCTATTCAGCAGGGATTCGCCTCCCGTTACACATAAAATAATGTCCATTACGTTTACATATGTGTCATGATTCGTGATGAAAGCGCGAGAGTATAAACGCTACTTAGCATGCATAATTGTATTACATAATATATTACATACAACATCGGTATACTATCGGAAATTAACTTAACAATTGCACTAAAAACTTGAAAATAAAATAAGTAAAAAAAGTTTTAAGTTAAACGGTTTTTATTGCACCAAAAACTAGAAAATAAAAATTTGTTATAACTTACCGTAGATGCAACTTTCTGTAGATTACTCATGTGAAACTATTATCACTGTGGTTTCCCAAGTCGGATGCTGAAAGCCACGTTTAGCCTCTATGTCAGTGGATTAAGCGTTATCTAACCGGAAACTTTTACCAACTAAAATAAAAACGTGGGGCGTTATTATGAAGAAAGAAACATACAAGTTCAAAATATGTAATTGTAGCTTTAATTTTGCAATTAATTATCCATCTGTTCCGTCACTTCCACATAGGTAAATAGCTTTTATCAAGGCCAGAACAAAACTTATTACACTATTGCTGTCTTGATTTATATGGTCCTTGCTCGCTCATAAACCCTGTGGTGTAGTGCTAGTGCTATTAAATATCACGGTCAAAGAGTCGTACAAACAAAATACACTAATTAATTAATCTCGAGCAAGTCGAGCATAACATAACCTACAATAATTTACGCGAGTCACCGCGACACCAGTTTTGATACTGTTTGCCAGGTATCCAGCAATATGCAGTGCGGTTGTTGCGATCTTCCTATACCGCATCCAAAAAGCAAATCTGAAAACCAGGGCGAAGTCATCAAATGCTCATATTGCCCAAAAAAGTACCACTCTGATTGCTTAGTGCTATCTCGTACAGAAACTAAATCTCTCAAATCGAAGAATGTCTATACGTGCCCCAGTTGTAAGGCAGGCAAGCCGGTTTTAAGGAACGACGAGACGCCGGTTCGCTCCGGCTCAACAAAACGTGCAGATCCAGACCTTATTGTGGCTGAGGAAGAGGACGATGACTCATCGGCATCAGAGCTTCTGAGTTCTGCAGAAGAATTTCCGTCCGCCCCTAGTGAAGCGCTCGGCTCGTTTACGAAAACACTTAAGCAGCTGCAGTGCGTTTTCAATAACCTGAAACTTGAGATGAAGGAATTCTCCACATCGCTCAATCATACATCAGCTGATGTCTCAGAGTTTCGTAGTGACATTTCCGAAATGAAAGGCCAACTCAAAGAGCTCGACTTATTTAAATCTGAGATGAAGACTTTACGAGCTGAGGTCGCCGAGCTACGCCAAGACTTGGAAACCAAGGAGCAGAGACTCTTACTTAAAAATGTTGAGATCACAGGTTTGACTGAGCAGATCGGGGAGAACTTGCAACAAGTGGTTAACAATATCTGCAGTACACTTGGCGTTCAACTCGACCCTCGTGATGTGGAGGATGTGCGACGTGTCGGCCAGCGGGGCGGGGGTGCGGGTGGTGACAACCGGC